>CAUYQV010108983.1:0-43424 GCA_963574575.1 Galagoides demidoff
TGATCAGAACACTTAAGAAAATTAGCATAGAAGAGGCATTTCTCAAAAAAATGATAGAGGCTATCTACAGCAAACCCACAGCCAATATCGTACTGAATGGAGTTAAATTGAAATCATTTCCACTCAGATCAGGAACCAGCAGTGGAACCCTTACCTCCACTGCTCTTTAACATTTTAATGGAAGTTGTAGCCATCACAATTAGGGAAGAAAAGGCAATCAAGGATATCCATATAGGATCAGAAGAGATTAAACTTTCACTCTTTGCAGATGACATGATTGTATACCTGGAAAATACCAGGGATTCTACTACAAAACTCTTAGAAGTGATCAAGGAATACAGCAGTGTCTTAGGTTACAAAATCAACACTCATAAATTGGTAGCCTTTATATATACCAACAACAGTCAAGCTGAAAAAATAGTCAAGAACTCTATTCCATTTACAGTAGTGCCAAAGAAGATGAAATATCTGGGAGTTTACCTAACAAAGGATGTGAAAGACCTTTATAAAAAGAACTATGAAACTCTAAAAAAAGAAATAGCTGAAAATGTTAACCAATGGAAAAACATACCATGCTCATGGCTGGGAAGAATCAACATTGTTAAAATGTCCATACTACCCAAAGCAATACATAATTTTAATGCAATCTCTATTAGAGTTCCATTGTCATACTTTAAAGATCTTGAAAAAATAATACTTTGTTTTATATGGAATCAGAAAAAACCTCCAATAGCCAAGACATTACTCAGAAATAAAAACAAAGCAGGGGGAATCACACTACCAGACCTCAGACTATACTATAAATCCATAGTGATCAAAACAGCATGGTATTGGCGCAAAAACAGAGAGGTAGATGTATGGAACAGAATAGAGAACCAAGAGAAGAACCCAGCTACTTATCATTATATGATCTTTGACAATCCAATTAAAAACATTGAGTGGGGAAAAGAGTCCCTATTTAACAAATGGTGCTGGATGAACTGGCTGGCAACCTGCAGAAGACTGAAACTTGATCCACACCTTTCACCACTATCTAAGATAGATTCTCACTGGATTAAAGATTTGAATTTAAGAAATGAAAGTATGAAAATACTAGAAGAACGTGTAAACTCTTAAAGAAATTGGCCTGGGGGAAATTTTATGAAGAGGACCCCCTGGGCAATTGAAGCAACATCAAAAATACACTAATGAGATCTCATCAAATTAAAAAGCCTCTGCACAGCCAAAAGCACAGTAAGTGAAGCAAGTAGACAGCCTTCACAATGGGGGAATATATTTGCTGGTTATGTCTCTGACAAAGATCTAATAACCAGAATCCACAGAGAACTCCAACGTATTAGCAAGAAGAGAACAAGTCATCCCCTCTCAGGGTGGGCAAGGGACTTGAAGAGAAACTTCTCTGAAGAAGACAGGTGCACAGTCTACAAATATATGAAAAAATGCTCACCATCCTTAATCATCAGAGAAATGCAAATCAAAACTACTTTGAGATATCATCTAACACTAGTAAGATTAGCCCATATCACAAAATCACAGATGCTGGTGTGGTTGTGGAGAAAAAGGAACACTTCTACACTGTTGGTGTGAGTGCAAACTAATGCGTTCCTTTTGGAAAGACATCTGGAGAACACCTGAACTAAAAATAGACCTGCCATTTAATCCTATAATTCTTCTATTAGGTATATATCCAGAAGACCAAAAATCACACTACAACAAAGATTTTTGTATCAGACTGTTCGTTACAGTCTAATTCATAATTCTAGGTCATGGAAGAAGTCCAAGAGCCCATCGATCCATGAATAGATCAATAAATTGTGGTATAAGTACACCATGGAATACTATGCAGCCATTAAGAAAGATGTAGACTTTACCTTCTTCATGTTTACATGGATGGAGCTGGAAAATATTCTTCTTAGCAAAGTATCCCAAGAATGAAAGAAAAAGTATCCAATGTACTCAGGCCTACTCCTATAAAAGCTATAATCCAATTTTAGCTCAGGAATATGGGGAGAGGGGAGGGGGAGGGGAGGGTGATTGGTGGGATCATGCCTATGGTTCATCCTATAAGGGTACATGTGAATCTCTCTAAATGTAGAATATAAAGGTCTTAACACAATAACTAAGAAAAAGACGTGAAGGCTATGTTAACCAGTTGGATGAAAGTATTTCAAATTGTATACAGAAACAGTACACTGTACCCCATGATAGTATTATGTACACTTCTATGATTTATTTTAAAAAATTAAAAATAAAAATGAAGAAAAAATTAAAAAACAACTACAATTCCATGGGTAGGGGTGGGGGGGAGAATGTATTCTGTAAATCTAAAGTTATTCTGAAAGATAGTTTATTAAAAACTTGACTACCCCAGCCTGCTTCACGTCCCTATTCTCCCTGCAAGAGCCCATCAGGTGACTTGTACTGGGGACTTGTACTGGGGAGAGACAGACACCTGCGTTATGACTACACTTGTTCAATATAGTGGATGAAGCCTTGCTGGGAAATCTCACCTCCATATAATATAAACACCCTTGTTTTGCTCAAACTGCCATTAGTTGCCAGTCCTGAGCTGGAATGTTGGCACCCCTCCCTGCTAGGTAATGGCAGGTTCATCCCTTCCTCATGCACAATCACTTTAGTACCTCGCTGATTCCCATGAAAGCCAAAGCTCCTTGAGCACTTCTTTGCAGACCTGTGTGTATGGTTGCCAGTGTTTTATAATTTGATTTCTGTTCCCACTTGTCTCTCTCTGTTCTTCAGCAGAGCACTGATCTGGATGCATTTGGATAAGTACCAAGAGTCTACTTTCCTCAGCCCCTGCTCCATTTTATTTATTGTTGAATATATCCAATGACCTGAATAAAAGTGAATTAAAAATGAGCTTTGAAAAAAAACTTGATTACCTGCACACCTATCTCATTAAGTAGAAAAATACAATAGAAACCCTTAAATAATAAATGTAAAAGAATACCTACTTGATCCTGCCAGTAATAAATAAGTAAACAAATAATAGACAAATAAATACATATAATAGAAAAATGAGAGATTAAATAAATATAAAACAGAAAGTTAATATGGCTTAAGTTTGTCTTTTTAAATATTTATTGGGGGATATAGGAATACTTATGGAGAGATTAAGCAAAAAAACTAAACCTGCAGAAACAAGGAAACCAACTGCTTTAGTTGATAATAAAAATAAGGAGGAAGACATAATAACAGGTCATGTAAATAATCTGAAAATCATAAAAGTACAGTGAACTATGTTAAGTAAATAAATTTGAAGTATCACACAAATATAAACATTTCAGAAAAAAATAAGCAATGCTTAAGGATGTTCCGAAACATCTGAAAAATACCAAATTTCCAGAAAACAGGCGGCCCCAGAGCAATATAAAGATGAAGAAAACTTAATTTGGAACACATACTCAAGCTGCTAAAAAATCAAAGAGTGAGAATAATATTGAAAAATGAATTGGCAATAATATTATTAGCTAACATCTCAAAAGAAAAGTTGAAGTAAGAATAAATGTATTAACAACCTTACAGTATGGAAAAAAATAAACTGCTAATCGAGAGTCAATCTTCAGTAAATGTATCCTGGGTGAACTAACTAAACATATAGAGAAAAGACGTAAAAATGAAAATAATGTCAGATGTTGGGCATTATGCAACACAAGACAGTGATCTTTGAGATGGGGCAAACAAAGCCCTATAATTTATCTGTTTATTGTTTGGGAGAGAGTTTCCTGGCCAGAGACCTATAAGGGGACACTGACACAGAAACTGGTCTTCTCCCCGAACTGGAAGGACAGAACCAAGGAGACAGGAGAGCCTGGCAGCTGCATTTCATGGGGGACAGTACCAGAGCAGAGGGAGCTACAGGGCAACTGAATCCCAGAATTCCACAGAGGGTCCTGGGTGAGTCTTGAGCACAGGACAGATTAACGTACAGGCCACAGAAAGAAGCACTCACAGAGGGCAGGGTGATCACATCCCAGAACTCACACAAAGTTGCTGCTACTTTCTCACCAGCTTGGAAAGATTTGGAAACTAAGCACACTTGGATAGGTGCTCAGGAGCACCTTGCCTCTGCATTGATATAGAATCATCCCTAGACAAAAGGTAGCCTTTGTTCTTCCTAAAAGTTTCCAGTAGTGTCAAATTCATATATTTGGAAACTGATGAAAAAATAAAGTCATGTAACAAAGGCCTAAAATGTGACCACAATGAGGAGAAAACTCAATTGATAGAAGCAGATCTAGAATGACACAGAGGATAGAAATAACGGAATATGGCCTTAAAATAGTTATAATTTGATCCATACCTTCAAGAAGATAAATATTTGGCATCCTAACCAGAAAAAGAGAGTTATAAAAAAGACCAAACTGGGAGATTTTAGGGATCAAACAATACAATGGATCACAGGTTTCAGAGAGGATGTGCCTCCTCCATGGAGAGGAGTCAGAATAACAGGCAGATAGTTAAAACATGGACTCTACAGACAGCAGAAAGCAAAGGGGAAGGAAAGCAGAGAGGCACTTTGCTAGGCCTGGCTCACCTGGGTATGGGAAAGGCTCCAGACCTGGGGATGAGTGACTGAGACACCCCCAGAGCTCCACATGCCAACCACGGACTCTTACAATTCTGTTTATGGGAGAACCTCTCCACCCTTGTAGGCATCTGGACTGACACAGGGATCTGCCCAGATATCGTCCAGAGACAATCTCTGCTCCAGAGAGGGGCTCACATGGGCTCCCACGGCAGCTAGGTCCTGAGCGGCTGTGGCTACGGGCCTCTCTGAGGGCCAGTCCCAGAGGTTGCAGCCTGTTCTGTGGCCAAGGCTGCTGCCAGGCCAGCCAGAGGGAAGGGCCCTTGGGATAAAGGAAAATGGTGTACTGTCCTGAGTGTGAGTTCTCTTCACTTCTGGATGGGGAGCAGTGACACAGCTTCCAACATAGACACAGAAGCTGCTCCTGTCTCTGCAGAGGAGGAGTGAAGATCCATCCCACCAGCTGCACTATATGATGTGGAGGGGGACCTCTCCCCCTCTGCCCACTCCTACAATGCCTTCATTGTCCTAGTAAGAGCTGACATAGGGTACCAGATGATAGACTTTTGAGGATTGACAGGGACCACTGAGTGAGTCCCCATGAGCAATGCAGCCACTGGGCCTGTGCTTGCCCAAAAGGGGAGGCCCCACTCTTGTACAGAGTGGCAACACCACTAAAACAGAAGAGCCAGGAAGCTTTGGGCTGAGGGAGGAAGTTTTGTACTGTAGCGATTTTAGCAATGAGCCATGGGCCAAGCACCTTTTATGACACTCATGTACATTATAGCCTAGAGACAGATAGCAGCCCCTGACAGACCTGATTTCATGGGCACCAGGATGGGGGCATGACAGTGGAATGAAATCATGTTTCCATCTGCTGAGGCACTGGGGAAGTCTGCTGCAGCCTCTGCAGAGACCTGACCACATTCTACCAGGACCTCTCCTGTCAACCCAGTATGGGACTGGTGCTTACACTGGCCACTGCAGAAACTGCACATAGGTTTGCCCAGTACAGCTCTGTCCATCCTTACCCACCTCCACTCCAGGATTTGGCAGGGAGCTCAGCCCACTGTGCATTCCATGGACCAGCCTATTGCTAGGAGCAACTGACAGCCTCACCCAGTAAACAGAGACTAAACCTGGGGCAGCGCCTGTGGCTCAAAGGAGTAGGGTGCTAGCCCCATATGCTGGAGGTGGTGGGTTCAAACCCAACCCCTGCCAAAAACAAAACAAAACAAAAAAACAAAGACTAAACCTCAACCAGCTCTTACCTGGAAGTGCTACCTTCTGCCTGAATGGTCAACCCTCATGACCCAATACAAAATCTGTTGACATGAAGTGCATAGCACTAGGAATGAGATAAGCTCCTTGAGAACTCTGTTGTCCTCTTAGGAAGCTGCAAATCTGCTCACACACCCAATAATTCACCACTACAAGCAGCATTTGTGAAGGCCACCACATTTAGGGTGTCTACAATCAAGAAATGTATGCAGAGTCTTTGCCACTGAAAGCATGCAGAAGCAAAGCCAAATATGCAACATACATTACAGTTTCATTCTCAAGGCAAAAAGTATCCCATCCAAATAAAAATACAATCAAAAGTAATAAAAAGAGATAGATTCTCCTAATAATAAGGAACCCATGTAACAATTCTGGCAGTATGAAAATCAAGTGTTACAGTACTCCCAAAGCACTCCCTAGCAGTCGATTCTAACCAAAATGAAAATTCTGAGATGCTAAATAAAGAACTTAAAATATGGATTGTAAAGAAGCTTAATGAGATCCAAGAGCAATCTGAAAACCAATAAAGAAAATCAGGTAATCATTGTGACATGAATGAGAAATTTACCAAGTAGATATATATTTTAAAGAAAAACCTAATAGTACCTCTGGAAGTGAAAACTTTATTGAAAGAATTACAAAACACACTTGAAAGCTAAAAGAAGAGACTACACCAAGCACAAAAAAGACTCTCAGAACTTGAAGATAGATTAATTAATCCTGTCAGAAAAAAATACAGAGTTTCAGAAAATGAACAAAGACTTGGAGAACTATAAGATTACATAAAGGGTCCAAACCTATGAGCTATGGGTTTTCACTGTGGAGAAGAAAAAGCAAAAACTTTAGAAAAAGTATTTAACCCTTTTTGATCTAATTTTTCTGCAATCTGCATAGTCCCCAGCTCTCATTTATTTTGGGCAAGAAAGAGGATGATAGATTACTTATAATCATCCTACAGTTTTAAAAGGTAAAAACATAAATGTGAATTCACCCAATGGTTTTATTATCTATTTTAGGTTACATAAAGTTTTTATTTATAATTTTTTTTAGTGTGACACTTCTTGAAGAAAATTCCAGGATGAAGTTCAAGCTTCCTCTTGCATGTCTCACAATAGAAAATGGTTTCTCTCTTTCCATCTTTCTCATTTCTTCTGCTGCAAACCATGCAATCTTGTGTTGCTTTGTTTTGATTTTGCATTATGAAATGCACCTTTTCATTTAGGCTTTCCTTGATGTCAGAAGATGATGGTCATCCTCTCTTTGTTGAATTTATATTCCTCACTTTGCTGACAAGCTGAGTGATGAGATTTTTCCTGTGACAAAGGTGGTTTTTCTACACTCTCCTGATTATCTAATGAGTAGAGGATATAGCTGTTCACAGGTGCAACTTACCTCAGCCAGAAGAATATTTTTTCCACCATTTGTAGCACCTTCTTATTATTTTGGGTGGGGGGACGGGGCTGGGTTTGAACCTGCCACCTCTGATATATGGGACCGGCGCCCTACTTCTTTGAGCCACAGGCACTGTCCAGTAGCACCTTCTTATAAGTCATAATGTCCACAGTAATGAACAGCTCGATCCATTCTTCCCATAAACTTTGTGTATTCTAAAATAACTATTGGTTTTCTTTCTATAACCAGTGATCAGCTGTTTTTGAGGACCAAAGAATGTACTAAGCATTGTCATTCACCTTCCTGGGGTGAGAATGGGAAGCACCAAAAAACAAACAAACAAACAAACAAACAAACAAGAAACCTTAGAAGTCTTCCAACAGTAGAGTTGGAACTGGAAAATTATTATGCCAGATGGGGTTCAATGTAGGATCAGAAAGAATTAAAAGAGAATTAAGGAAACTTCACAAGACTTCCCAGAGATTCAGCAAACAAGATTGAAGAAACTCAGAGAACTCTAGGGAAATATACTGCAAGAAAGACTTCATCAAGACACATAGTCATCAAATTATCTAAACTCAAGGAAAAAACAATCCTAAAACCAGCAAGAGAAAAGCATCTAGTCAAGTATAAAGGAAACTCCCTCAGACTAACAGAAGACTTTTTACCAGAAATCTTATAAACCAAAAGAGATTAAGGTCCGAGTTTCAAGATTCTGAAAGAATGAAACTTTAAATAATAAATTTTATATCCTGCTAGAATAATCTTCAAGAAAAGTCTTTCTGAGACAACCAAATGTCATTGAACTTTATCACTAGGGCAAGTCCTTACAAGAAGAGGGAGTTCTAAACATGAAAATAAAACATTAATGCCATTATAGGAACATGTGAAATTATAAAACTCACAAGTGCTATAAAAAAAATAAGCAAATGAAGCAATAAAGCAAATGAATGACAATTAGCACAATAGCAGGAACAAAACTATATGTATCGATATTAACTTTGAATGTAAATCGATTAAATGCATCACCCAAGAGATTTACATTGACAAAAGTTTTTTTAAAGGTCCAATATATGCTGTTTACAAGGAACCCACTGCATTGCTAAAGATACTTAAAGACTTAAAGAAAAGGGATGGAAAAAGGTATTCCATACAAGTAACACTGAAGTGAGCAGTAATTGCTATGCTTCTACCAAATAAAACAGACTTTAACCCAATAACAGTAACAAAAGCAAAGGAGGCCACTGTATAATGATAAAGTTGTTAATTAAACAAAAAGATAACAATAATCCTATATTATACATACAGTAGAACCTCCATAGTTGGCCACCTCTTTGCACTGACCACCTTAAGTTGAACTAATTTTCAGAAAGCAGATAGGCACCACAAGTGTGTATGAGTACAATAGGTCTAGTTCCTTATGTTGACCATCTCCATATGTTAACCAGTTTCCTACACTCCCTGTGTGGTCAACTTACAGAGGCTGTAGTGTAAATACACTGAACATCAGAGCACACAGATTGATAAAACAAATATCAGTAGACCTATGAAAAGAGATAGACAGTAATACTGGTGGAATTCAAAACTATTTTTACAGCACAAGGGAGATTATCCAGACAGAAAATCAACAAAGAAACACTGGACATAAATTGGACTTTAGACCAAATGGACCTAACAGACATTAATGGAGCATTCTATCCAACAACTACAGAATAAACTTTCTTCTCATCAGCACATGAGACATTTTTCAAGATAGACCATTTGTCAGACCACAAAAAAAAGTCTCAAAAAATATTAAAACAGTGAAATTATATAAAATATCTTCTCAGACCGCAGTGGACTAAAACTAGGAAACAGTTCTGAGAGGAACTCTCAAAATTATACTTCTGAATAAAATATAAAAATAGAATTAAACAACTTGCTTCTCAATTACAAAATTAAGATGGAAAAGTGAGATACAACATACACAAAATCTCTGGGATGCAGAAAAAGTAGTACAAAGATGGAAGTTTACAGCATTTAATTCCTACATAAAAAAAGAAGAAAAAATAAAAAATGTACAATTTAACTTTCATTTTAAGGAACAAGAAAAACAAGAGCAAACAGTAACATAGAAAGGGCATAAAAAATCATAACTAATAAATGTCTGGACAGAACTGACTGAAATTGAGACTAAGGAACAATACAAAGGATCAAGGAATGAAACCTTGTTTCTTTGAAAGGACAAAATCAATTCCCACTTGCTAGAATAATAAAAGGGGGAAAAAAGGAGAAGATTCAAAAAACACAGTCAGAAGTGAGGAAGGAGATGTAACAACTACCACCACAGAAACACAAAAGAAACTAAGAGGCTACTGTGAACAACTCACACTCACACATTGGAAAACCCAGAGGAAATGGGTAAATTTCCTGGAAACAAATAACCTCCCAAGATTAAAGCAGGAAGAAGTTGAAATCCTGAGTAAACCGATAATGAGCAGTGAGATTGGGACAGTAATTGAAAACTAAGATAAAAACAAACAAAACTAACTCCTAACAAAGAGAAACCCAGCATCAGAAGGATTCAAAGCCCTGTTTACCAGACAAATAAAGAAAAATTCACACCAGTCCCACCAGAACTGGTCCCAAAAAAACAAGGGGAGAGAATATTCCCCAATTCATTTGTGGAAGCTGTATTACCCTGATACCAAAGCCAGACAAAGACACAACCATGAAATGATACTTCAGCCAAATATCTCTGGTGAACATGGAAGAAAATATCCTCAAGAAAATACTTAAAGAATCGAACAGCACATCGAAAAATACAATATGCTGTAATCAAGTGGGTCTTATTCAAGGAATATGAAGATGGTTCAATGTACACAAATCAATAATTATGATTGCCACTTTAACATAATTTAAAACAAAAAGCATGTGACTGTCTTAATAGATGAAGAGAATGTAGTTGATAAAATTAAGCATGCCTTCATGAGAACCTTCCAAAAACTGGGTGTGAAAGGAACATGCTTCAAAATAGTAAAAGCCACATATGAGAAACCACAGCCAACATTACACTGAATGGGAAAAAAATTGAACACATTCCCCTTAAAAATTTGAACAAGATTAGGATGCCTATTTTCACATTTCCATTCAACACAGTCCTAGCCAGAGCAATCAAGCAAGAAAAAGAAAAAAAGAAAAAAAGGCATCCAATTTGGAACATATATAGTCAGATTATCTCTCTTCACTAACAATATAATCCCATGGCTAGAAAATCATATAGACACTGGCAAAGCTAGTAGATTTGGTAAATAAAGTTAAAAAGTTTCAGGATGAAATATCACTATATAAAAATGAGTATAATTTCTGCATACCAATAATGATAAATTTGAGAATCACCTCAAGAAGACAATTACATTCAAAATAGCTTCAAAAACAATACCTGAGAATATATTTAACTAGGGAGTGAATGAGCTCTACAAAAAAAAAAAATTGTAATATGCTAATGGAAGAAATTGTAGATATCACAAACAGAAAGATATCCCATGTTCATGGACCAGAAGATCAATTTCAATAAGAATGCAATGCTGCCCAAAGCAATCAACAGGCTCCACACAGTGCCTTTCACAATAGCAATGTTATTTTTCACGGATTATAGTCTTCTTAGTAAAGTATCTCAGGAATGGAAAAAAAAATCCAATATACTATGAAATCAATTTATAATCACTCACACTTGCATATGAAAAATGAATCTCAACTATAGTCTAGGATGAAGGCAGGAAGGGGAGGGAAAGGGGAAGGTAGGGGGGTGGGTTGATAGACAGAAGGTTGGTGGGGGGATCGCACCTATGGAGCATATTGCAAGTACAAGTTGGATCTATCAGGTGTGGGGCATAAAAGTCTTAATCCTATAATAGGGTAAAAGTGGTGAAGACTATGATGTTTAATAGGATGTAAACATTCCAATTTATACAAATAATCATCACATTGAATCATATAATGGCATAAATGTATTTATGATCTATATACGAAAGACTTGATAATAAAAAAATAGAAAAAATAATCTTAAAATTCGTATGGAACTAAAAAAAAGCCTGAATAGACAAAGAAATCCAAAAACAAAAAGAGCAATGCTGAAGGCATTGCACTACCTGACTTCAAATTACACTGCAAGGTGATGTAACTGGCCTTTATCTCTCACCAAATTAAAAACTTAAGATGGGTTAGAGACTCTAGTAGAAAACCTAAGAAAAACTCTTTTGATAATTAGCCTAGGAAAATAATTTATGACTAAGCCCTCAGAAACAAATGCAACACACAAACACACAAAGAGACAAATGGTGCTTAGTTAAATTTAAAAGGTTTCTGCATAGGAAAAGTAATAACACAGGGCACAGTCTACAGAATTAGATAAAATGTTTGTGAAGTCTGTATCCAACAAAAATACCATGTATAACATTCAGAAGTGAAAAGAACTCAGAAAATCTCAATACTAATAAAATAAAAACAAATAAATTTATAAAAAGTGAGCAAAGGTCATGAACGTACATTTCACAAAAGGAAACATACAAATGGCTAACAGGAATATGAAAAAATGCTAATTATCACTAAGCATCAGAGAAATGCAAATTAAAACCACAGTGAGATACCATCTCAGCTAGTCAGAATGACTATTATTAAAAGGTCAAAAAATAATAAATTTTGGTAAGAAAATAGAAGGAAATGCTTATATATTTTTGATGGGAATGTAAATTAGTACAACCTCTATGGAAAACAGTATGGAGATTTTTTGAAGTTCCAAAAATAGAACTACCACTGAATTCAGCAATCTCCACTGTTGGTTATCTATGCAAAAGAAAAAATACCTACATTTATATGTTTACCGCAGTGCTATTCACAATAGCAAAGATATGGAATCAACTTAGATGTCCATCAGTAAACGACTGGATAATGACAATGTGGTATATAGACCATGGAATGCTACTCAGCCAATGTACAGAAGCAGGTCATGTCTTCTGAGGTAACATAATGTAAATTAGAGGCCATTATATTAAGTGAGACAACTCAGAAACAGAACATAAAATATATATATGTTCTCACTTATAAATGGGAGCTAAATAATGTGTACACGGGGACATGGTGGAGTAATAGATAGCTGAGACTCAGGAAGCAGAGGCAGGAGGGCAATGAGGGATGAAAAGTTGCTTAGTGAGTACAGTGTAAACTCCTCAGGAGATTCTTACACTATAAGACTAGTCTCTATGACTCACAACGTACATGAAAAAGACTACACATATACCCTCTAAATCTATAAAAATAAAATAAAAAATACACGTACTAAAGTTAAAAAATAAGCTATAGGAGAAAAAGTGGATAAATACGAAGAAATCATATCAGGCCAGCATCTGTGGCTCAGTGAGTAGGATGCCGGTCCCAAATACCGAGGGTAGTAGGTTCAAACCTGGTGCTGGCCAAACTGCAACAAAAAACTACAGGTGAGTGCCTGTAGTCCCAGCTACTCAGGAGGCTAAGGCAAGAGAATCACTTAAGACCAAGAGCTGGAGGTTGTTGTGAGCTGTGATGCCACAGCACTCTACTCAGGGCAACATAGTGAGACACTCTCTCTCTCAAAAAAAGATATCATATCAATAAGCTGTGGGAAAACATCAAACAGCTTAATATATGTGTGACTGGAGTCCAAACAGAAGAAGTAATGATAGAAAAAAATATTTGAAGCATAATTTCTGTTTGAAAAAAAAATGTTTAAAATGATAAACCCACAAACCTCAGAAGCTCAACAGACTTCAAGCAAAATAAGCATAAAAGGAACACTATAACCAAAATTTAAAGAGAAAAATCTTAAAATTAGTCAAATCTTAAAATTAGTCAATCTTAAAATTAGTTGGAGAAGACAGAACACAATGTGCACAGACATTTCTCATCAGAAATGAGGCCAACTAAAGAGAATCACTTAACACCAAAAAGTGTTTGAGGTTGCTGTGAGCTGTGATGCCACAGTACTCTACTGAGGGCAATGTAGTGAGCCTCTGTCTCAAAAAAAAGAAAGGAAAAGAAAAAGAAACGACACCAACTAGAAAGGTAGTGGAAACCAGTAGGGAGCAAAGTCTTCAACATGTGAAGGGATGTGGTGAAGTGGAAGCACCTCAGAATTTTATGAAACAGAGTATCTTTCAAAAACAAGGCTAAATAAGAACTAGTTCATGTGTCCATAAGCTGTAGGACTGCATCATTAGAAAACCTGTACTATAAAGAACATGAAAGGAATTCCTGGAGGGCGAAGGGGAAATATAATAAACACAAACCTGGATCTACAGAAAGAACCACCAGCACTGGAAATAGCACACATGTGAGTGGAATAATATCACTTATATTATTCCAACTCGAAGGTCAGTTGGCACAAGTTAAAGCCTGTGTTGTAAACCACAGGATAATCACTGTCTCACTTCATTTGTGCTACTATAAAAAACATAGACCGGGCAATTTACAAATAATAGAAACTTTTCTCTTGTTGTTCTGGAGGCTAGATGGTCCAAGATCAAGGCTCCAGAAGGTTCAGTGACCTGTAAGGGTACTCTCTGCTCCAAGGTGGTGCCTAAGGGTGACTGAGGCTCCCTCCACTCTTTGAGCATATGCTGTGTAATGCCATCACCTCTGGAGACAGATTTTCCAGGTATGAACTGCAGGGGACACATTCAGACCACAGCAATGACTGAATCAACAGGGGCAACCGAAGCAAGTGCATCAGATAAGTAGTGAAGGAGAAGAAACGACATTTACAGCTACTTGATCTTGCATTAAAACCGTGAAAGCCCATAGCTTTATTTCTAATTAGTATAGTGCTGCTTGTCATATATGAATTGGGAAATAACTAACTGTCCCTTAATGGAATATCTGTTGAACATACTCACTCAATGGATGATTCCACAGTTCCCAAAATGCTATAAGGATATGAATTTTTCTTTGCTACACACAGTTTTGGATTGGTCTCCAAGAATAAGAGCAAACTGAATACAAATGTGTGGATTATCTAAAGTAAAGCCTATGTGAGGCCCGCCAATTAAGTTCACAACCTCTGCCTAGAAAACTGCTACATAAGCCCAGTGGCCGTTAAGGCCTCCACCAGGAGGTGTGCCAGAGACCCCTGCCTGGTGCCAGACAGGTCAGAGTTTGCCATACCCTGCTGTCCCCTATGTTTGAATTTAAATGTGGTTTTCTCTTCTGTGGGTGGGTAGTCATCCATCTACTGGCATTATATTAACTGAGTACACGGGACGCTTGCTTTTATATTCTCGCGATACTTAGGAAGATAGTCTCCAAATCCCTCCACATAAACACAAAAGACGTGAAGTATCCGCTTTACCTCACAAATGCAGTCAATGTGACCTAACTGTATGTACCCCTATATTAATATAAAACCTCTAAAAGGAAAAATGCTGCATACCTTTGAATATCTCAACGGTCCCCTTTGAGGTGTCCATGCCAGTGCCTAGTCAACCCTTCAGAGCAATTTTGAAACTCTTTTTCTGGAATGGCCATCAGAGCTGTTGTCCTATGAGGTCTGGCAATTAAGTTTATAAACTAATCCTATGGTGGACTAGGCGCTGGAGTCAGAGCACAGCTTCCCAAGGGGATGACTTCAAAGGTGACCAGAGTGATATTCTGCAGTGAGGAATGCAGCACCTTATCTAGGATGAGTTTGTGAACTTAATTGTACAAACTTGTACATACATATTTATACTAAAAAATAAAAGAATAAGCCAAAATGCTTGGAGCAATTGTAAAACAAATTAGGGAAAAGTACAGAATACAAGTTAATCTTTTCTAAACAAAGGTCATTTCATAGATTTATCATGCAGCCATGTAAATACACAAAAATTACTATTACTGCATGTATTTTTAAATCAAGCTTTTAAAATCAAAACCAAATGAAACAAATAGTACATTTGATGCCAATGCCTGCAGTGGGAAACTATTCCAAGTATCTTTAAAATGCAACAACTAGAATGAACAGTACAAGAGAGATACAAGCTGTAAGCAAAGGAATAAATTCTTTTCCCAGGCTGATAGCATCAAGAGTTTTTCTCACACTTTCTTCTAGGATGTTTTATAATTTGTGTCTTAAACATAAATCTTTTCCTCCATGAGAGTCAATTTTTGTCAGTGGTGGCAGGTGCAGGTTGTTGCAGACTTACAGTCCACATGTGGCTGACCAGTTCTCCCAGTACCATTTATTAAATAGGGATTCTTTTCCCCAGTGTATGCTTTTCTTTGGTTTATCAAAGATCAGATGGTATACCTGGCTGGACTCATCTCTCAGTTCTCTGTTCTATTCCATAGATCTGTTTCTTTATTTTTGTGCAAGTACTGTGCTGTTTTGATCACTGTAGACCGGTAATATAACATGAAATCTGGTGACATGATGTCTCTAGATTAGTTTTTATTTCTTAAAACTTCATAGGCTATTTAGGAGGTTTTCTGGTTCCAAAAAAAGTGCTATTTTTTTTTTTTTTTTTTTGGCTGTGGCCGGGTTTGAACCTGCTACCTCTAATATGGGGCTGATGCCCTACTCCTTGAGCCACAGGCTCCACCCAACAAAGTACTATTTTTTTCACGTTCTTCAAAGTATGATGTTGGTGCTTTGATGGGGAGATTGCATTAAATCTATAGAGAGCTTTGAGTAGTATGGACATTTTAACAATGTTGATTCTTTCCAACCATAAGCATGGCAGCAAAACCAAAATAAATAAATGGGACACAGTCAAGTTAATAAACTTTTGCACAGCTAATAATAATACAACAACTGAATCAAATAGACAGCCTTCAGAATGGGAGGAAATATTTGCGTGCTATGAATCTGACAAGGGACTGATAACTGATAACTAGATTCTACACAGAAAATTCAAATTAATCAATAAGAAAAGAGTAAACAAGCCCATTTATAAATGAGCAAAAGACTCAAACAGAATCATCTGTGAAGAAGACAGATGCATGGCCAACAAACACATGAAAAACTGCTCGGCCTCCCTAGTCATCAGAGAAATGCAAATCAAAAGAAGCCTGAGATATCACTGCACCCCAACAAGAATAGCCCACATCACAAAATCCCACAGACTTTTGTACTGCTGGTGGAACTAAAAACTAATACAGCCTCTTTAGAAAGAAGTATGAAGAATTCCGAAAGAACTAAAAGTAGACCTTCCATTTGGAGCTGAATCTCATTACTAGGTATCTACCCAAAAGAAAGAACATCATTTTATCAAAGGAAGTTTGCACTAGAATATTTATTTAAGCTAGCTCACAATTCCCAAGGTATGGAAGCAACCCAAGTGCCCATCAACCCATAAATGGATTAATAAACAGAGGTATATGTATACCATGGAACACTATTCAGCCATAAAAATGATGGAGACTTTACAACTTTTGTATTTACGTGAATGTAGTTGAAACTCTTTGTTCTTAATAAGTATCACAAGAATAGAAAACCTAATCCATTCATGGGTCAATGGGCACTTGGCTTCTTTCATGAGTTGGTTATTATAAATTGAGCTGCAATGAACAATTTGGAACAAATTTTTTTTTATAAAGTGATTTTTGATCTTTTGGGTATACACCTAGTAGAGAAATTGCAGGATCAATTGGCAGGTCTACTTTGCACTCCCACCAGCACTGCAGAAGTGTTCCCTTGTCTCCACATTCATGCCAACAACTGTTGTATTGGGATTTGTTATGTGAGCCATAGTTAGATGATATCTCAAAGTGGTTTTGATTTGCATTTCTCTGATGATTAAAGATGATGAGCATTTTTTCATGTGTCTGTAGGCCATAAAACTATCTTCTTCAGAGAAGCTTCTGTTCAAGTTCCTTGCCCACAATGCAATGGGATTACTTGTTCTTTTCTTAATAATTTTGAGTTCTCTGTGGATTTTGGTTATCAAACTTTTGTCAGAAGCATAATCTGCAAAAATCCTCTCCCATTCTGAGGGCTGTCTGCTTGCTTTACTTACTGTGTTCTTGGCTGTGCAGAAAATTTTAGTTTGATCAGATCCCAGTAATGTATTTTTGGTGTTGCTTCAATTGCCAGGGGGGGGATCTACCTCATAAAGTATTCTCCCAGGCCAATTTATTCAAGTGTTTCTCCTGTACTCTGTATACCATGGAATATTATGCAGCTTTAGAAAAGATGGAGACTTTACCTCTTTTACGTTACATGGATGGAGCTGGAACATACCCTACTTAGTAAAGTATCTTAAGAATGGACAAAAAAATATCCAATGTACTCAGTACTATTATGAAACAAATTTATAATCACTCACACTTTCATATGAAGAATAGATCCCAGCTATGGCCTAAGATGAAGGAGGGAGGAGGAGAGATGGGAGGGGAGCAGGGAGGTCAGTTTGAGGGAGGGTGAATGGTGGGATCACACCTATGGTGCATAATGCAAGGGTACATGTCATGTTTATTAGTATAGAATATAAATGTCTTAACATAATAATTAAGTAAACAAGATGAGGTATATATTAACCAGTGTAATGTAAGCATTCCTAATTCTATATGAAATCAGTACATTGTACCCCCAAAATGCATTAATGTGTACATGATCTGTGTGCTTATGATTTAATAAAAAAAATTAAAATAGAATGGAAAACCTAGTATCAGTGTACTCAATACTAATATGAAAGCAATAGAAAAATAACTATACAACCACAGGAGAGAAAAATACAAGCATATTCAAGTGGGGGGAGGGTAGAGAAGGCAGGGGAAAAAGAGGTGGGAGGGGCATTGGTGAATTCTCACCTAATGTGCATGACGTAAGGGTACGCAGCCCCTGGGTGAGGGGCTCAACTACAACTTTACATTTACCTTAGAAACATAATCAATGTAACCTAATCATTTGTACTGCCCTATTAATCTGAAATAAAAGTTAATAGAATTACACAAAATATCTACAACTACCTCCTTTTAATGCTCACTTTGGTGGTGGCATTTATATCTATTTATTCTCAGATATGGGATAGAGAATCTCATGCCGTGAATCAGAATTTTCTACTTGGGTGGATAATGGCTGATGGTCATTGCTGATCTGTTTGAATAAGTTTACTCTATCTTATCCTGTGACTCTTAAATTTTCTTATTTTATCTTCTTTTTTCTTGTCATGTTATCCTTTCCTTTACTGGTGACTTTTTAAATTTTTCTCTTCTTTCTCAAAATATTTTTCCTCCTTTTGACTGGCAAGGAGGCTCATGACCGTAATCCTAGCACTGTGGGAGGCCAAGGTGGTTGGACTGCTTGAGCTCAGGAGTTTGAGACCAGCCTGAACAAGAGCAAGACCTGTCTCTACTAAAAATAGAAAAACTGGCCCCTTTTGGTGGCCAACTGTGTAGTCCCAACTACTCAGGAGGCTGAGGCTAGAGGATCACTTGAGATTATTGTGAGCGATGACACCATGGCACTCTAGCCTGGGACAACAGAGTGAGAGTCTATCTCAACATATATGTTTTTTCCTCCTTAGATTAGTAGCAATTGAGGTTAATTCATGATTGCTTTAGAATTTTTGCATGCTTTTTAATTTAAATTATACCATTCATACTTTTCTTTTTTTTCTAATATGATAAAGATCCCCTCACTTCTATTTTGAGCTATTTTTTTAACTTTTATTTTGTCTTGTTTAAATTAGTCATGATTATATTATTTTTAAAATAAATTTTCTCCAATTTTCTGCTTTCTGAAGTATATTGATTATTTGCAACTGTAGATTTTGCACGTGTGAAATTGAATGATCAAAGTAAGAAATACTCTAAATACAGATTTGTTTCTAAACAAGATTTTGGTTGCAATCTACTAGGAATGGTCCCAATTGACGGACTCCGCTTGCAGCCGGCCAGAGCCCTGCTGCGTGTGGCCCCGCGACACTGGACTCCGCCAGCCACAGAGCGAGGCCCCGGCAGGTCCCCGAGAAGTAGAAGGACCCCAGCAGCGGGCCACTGATCAGCGGTGATCTGCTAACAAGCAGGGTAGCCCTTACATACATATTTTTAAATTTCTCCAATTTTTCCAAGAATGTGTGGGTCTTATTTGGCTTTAGCTACCAGCAGAAGTACCACAGAGTGGGTGTCTGAAACAGAATTCCATTTCTAACAGTCCACGGAGGTCTGAGGTGGTGGTGAGAGCGGGCTTGTCCCTCGTCCTTGGGCACAGGCGGCGGTCTTCTACCCTGTCCCGACCTTCTCTGTGTGTGTCTGTGTCCTAATTTTCTCTTTTTTAAACAATGCTAGGCCTCATTGTAACTGAATCACCTTGTAATTATTCCGTCTGCAAACGCAGTTGAATTGTGGAGATGAAGCCTTCAACAAATGAATTTCAAGACACAATTCAGCGCCCAGCGATGCTCATCAGGCTTACCGAGGTAGGTAGCCGGCTAAGTCAGGCAAGCTTATATAAATTAGAGCAGCCAGGATCCCAACTAAGCTCTCTTTGTCAGCACAATCCATGTTTGTACAACAAAAACTGCCTATCTGATAGGACTCTAGTAGGTTAGAAGATGGCAGCAGTGTTCCAGGGTGGACAGCGTTATTAGAACACGTGTTCATCTAAATGTCTCATCGTCTCTGTTACACTCTGAAGCAAAAATAGATTGTATTACTTCAAACGGCATAAACATCACTAAAATAAATATATAATAAAGGCAGAAAAAAATCCCCAATATTCATTTTGTGGAAAGGATTATTGTGTAGCTATTTCATTTTCATATATGAAGTATAAGTTTATACATATTTATGTGGCAAGACAGAGATAAATTTGTTTTGAGAGACCAGATTTATCTGAAATGAAAATGGTTTACATTTATGGTTATGGTTTATTGCTGCTAAGTATTGCTTAGATGTGTTCTTATTTTTTTTGATCAAGGATATATACATTTACTTTCCTCATTCAATAATTTTTACACAGCCATTTTTCATGTGTTAACTCACTTATGGGCAAGCCTCTCTACCAGTCAGATCTGAACATGCCGGGCTCCCTACTGAAACCTGCCACACTTGCCATGACAGGTAAGAATTGGATTTAGTGTTTCTCCTTTACTGTAATTTCCACAGCTGCAGGTTTGCTCGCTATGCAGTCTGGGACAGCAGTATTTCCTTTGAATATATACCTGTATATTTAATAGGTGACAATTGCACGGTCCAGAAGTACACCAACATTATTTTACATCCCCAGATAAAGGACTCACATCAGATTTCATTCATTTTGATACTTTCATTATAAAACTCATAAAATAATAGTACTGAGGACACAAGTTGCTTAGGACACTGAATTAAGGATAAAAATTTAAAAAAACACAATGACATTTTTACAGAAATTTCTATTTACAGCAGATGTGGACTTACATAACAGGAAATCATCTTTTAATAAAACTATTGCTATCTCAAAAATATAAAATAATGGTCCCTTATTAAGTTGACAATGGTGATAAGATAAATTAAGATGGTGAGAAAATACAGGTCAAAGCTAAGTTTGAAAGATAAGATGATTTCCCATGTGCTTCTGTTCTTGCTGGCAGGATTTTTGTTTGTCCCTGAGGAAACTGTGAAGAGTTAGATGTTTTCCCTCTGAGTATCCAAAGAACAATTAAGGATATATGAACATGGATCAGCAATCTGTTGAGTCAATATATTGAACTTCAAGGTCTTAATGGGAGAAATCTAATGTTGTTTATACTTTATATGTGCCAGATATTTCCATTTGAGACATGAGCTCTTAAATTCAGATAAGACTGTTGTTTATGAATGTTTTGGGCTTCGTACATAATAAGTACCTATACATCTTAAAGAATTACATGATTACAATTCAGTTCCTTTTAAAAATGAGTTTTTCTACTAACAGTTTTAGCATATTTTATTTAGAATAAATGAAAGATGAGAGTGTAAATATTATTTCCAAAAGCTTATTGGATTACTGAACCCAATGTATTTACACCTGTATATCTCTTTAATTGTATGTGAAATTTCACTATAAGTCTCTTTCATTTTTAAACTCTCTTAACTATCTTGCACAATACTCAGTGTGCTGGTGTATATTTACCCTTTATGCATTTTATATAAAGGTATTTTAAGAATTATGTAGTATGAGGCAAGACTTCTAAATATCTTCTGAACATTTTTAAGTGAATTCTGTCAATCATGGACATTTAATGTGTTTCACAGTGAAAAATAAAATACTTACATAGTAGAGCATTTCCTTCATAATCTATTTTTACAGATTTAACAAATGAATGAACAACCTACCTAAGATGTCTCACCCAAAAAACATCTACACAAGAAACTGTGGGTCTCCAGCCACTAGCTGAGTGCCATTTTCTGCTACAGGGAGACTCCTCTGATCCACTGCCAGTCTGGGGGACAATTTGTAAACCCCACATAAGCATTACAGTAGGTGACATGATTATGACCTATTTGCTGGGGATAAATAGATTTCTCAGTGGTCATAGATGATCTTCTGAGTAAGCCTAGAAGACAAATACCCCTAGATGGTCATGTCATTTTAGTGTGAATCAACCAAGTCACAATGACCCACAGATAAGATGAGTGACAGGAAGAAATAATATCCACTGGAATTCTTATAGATATCAAAAAGTCTTTGTGGTAAATAGCAACAGCAATTGTACACTCAGTGCAAATGCCCATTGTCCCTGGTGGTGACAGTGGCTGGGGAATGTAACTAGGAAGCCAGAAGTCTCGACAGCAGTCCTGCCACTAAGCCAAACAACTGGTTCTAAAGAGCTCTCAATTATCCACCTGCTGGTGTTCACTCCCTTGTAAGCACAAAGGAATGCAGGGAAATAAGAATGAGAGAGGTCAGAGCTCCAAGACTGAACTATGCTGGAAGGTGACGGGGACCATGTAGGTCTGACTTATAACATTTCAGGAGCTGAAGACCAACGTAGTTAGTCACCTACACCACCTCCCAGTACCCAATCACTGATAAATAGATTACGTTTAGCAGAACAAGTATTCACCTTAGCCACCTTTCCCAAACTCTTTATGTTTTGTTTACTTTGCTAAATATTTATCAAAGGACAAATTGAAAGATACTGTTTCCCTTTCAGAAGAGTGAAGTAAGAGCTCATTCATGTTCCAAAAGTTGCCAGTTTCACACAAACATTGTCTTATGGCATTCAATAATAGAAATACATTTATTATTAATTTGACACGTTGATTTTTCTTTGTAAATGGTATTTCACCATATCATATTGCTTATTTTGTAGGCTGTGTCATAGTTCAGCCTCAGTTTTAAAGTATACTATATATAAGCTTATAGTTGTTGCTATGAGCGCACTTCTGATGTTAGCTACATCCTTGGAAAGGATATAAGTGTTTGTCACTTTAGCCATTCTTTAAGAAATGAGGTCAAACTAAACTTTTAAAAGGCATTCAATAAAATAAAGCATAAATTGGAATTAAAAAGACTATGTTCCAGATATATTCATACTTTTTCCAGGAACAGTAAAAGGAAATATATTAACTGGTTTGGCATTTATACATTAATATACTTATTTCCATAATGGGACTCTGTTCCAATCATAGACACGTATTAGGAAAGTCTGCTGGGAGTGTCTTGTCTTGGGAAATGTCATGTCCACCTTTGAGTCATGTTTTACCATAATGTTTAATTTTATGTGTGGAGATTAGGGAAACTATATCAGGACACTAAGGAATATGAAGGCCAAAACAATAAACAGAAAGATAAAACCCATTGTATATTTTATTTTGACTTTTAAAAATTACTGCAACAACTTCTAGCTTCTTTTTGGGAGATGATGTAGAAATCTGGGAAACATGTCTTCTTCATTAAAATTTTTTTTTAAATGAATAACATTCAAGTTTGTCACTTTGTGAATCCATCATAGAGCTGAGGTTGCAGGGACACTAAAAAATAAAGAAAATAGAGGAAAAAGAGGTACCTTCTAACAGACTTGGGTCATGAGCTGTGGCTGCCCTGTAGCCTAAAAAGAAGACAGGGAAGGCAACTGTCCACAGGTAAGAAGAACCTCCCTAGAACTGTTGGTAGAACCCTAAAGACCAAGTGTAGCTTGGAACCATATATCCTGTAGTAGCCACAGAGGCCAGGGAAGTATGCTTGCTTCTGTAAAGACTTCTTCCTGAACCAGCCCCAAGAGACAGATGTAGAGATAGATGATTTAACTAAGATTATGGGATTCGGATAGCCGCTGTCATGGAATAAGACTTATGGCTCTTTAGGGGAAGGTGTACACTTTGCATTTAAAAATAAATGTGAATCCCCAGGGAATAAGAAATGCTTCTACAGTGGCTCTCAGTTATCCACCTCCCAGTGTTTACTTTCTGTGTCATCTCCTACCCTTTTGTGTGGGCTCAGTCTGGTGATTGTTTTTGATGATTAGGATACAGCGGTAAAAGTGATGGAATGTTGATTCTAAGATTAGATTATAAATGAATATTATGTCTGTCCTGTTTGCTGGCACTTTCTCAGTCTACAGCTCTTTTCCTGTCCTTGTTCTGAAGAAAAAGCTGGAGAGACCCACATGACAAAGGGGTGATGGCAGCCACTGGTCACCTGCCAACCAGGAACTCTGTGGTGGCTCCATTCCAGTTGAGCCTTCAGATAAAACTGCAGCCTCAAACAGAATCTGATTGCTCACAGTGGGAGTCCCTGAATCTCACCTACAGACATGGTGAGATAATGAGTGTAGCATATTAAGCTGCTAACATTTGGTTATTTATAATGGAGCAGCAGATAAATAATACAGATTGAAAGGGGAAGGCCAGAGGGACTCCCATAGTGACCACTGCCATACAGTGAAACTCAAGACCTGCAGGACCCTTCTTCCCTGAAGACTAAAAGCTTTAAGTCACCAGGGGAAGAGCAGCAGACACTGTACCCCTCAATACACACAAAGAAAAATTAAGGTGGGGAAAGAGAAAAGAACAAACTATCTTCCCTAGAAGACATTGGAAAGCTAAAAAAAAAAAAAAACAAAGCAAAAATACACAACTGCCAACTGCTTAAAAATAGATAAAAAATAAATATCTTATCAGGTGAACCAAAAACTAAAAGAATTTGTTACCAGCAGACTGGCCATATAAGCAAGGATGTCTTTTAAAGGATATCTTTTAGGGAGAAACTGGAACAGATAGAAACTGGGATTTACACAAAAGATATGAAAACTTTTGAAAAATAAGGTATAGGTAAATATAAAAATTATTGCCTTATTTTAAATCACTTAAAATATGATGGCCTAAAGCAAAAATACTAGCCAACTTAAAGGAGCATAAATAGATAGTTGGGAACTTACAACAGTGAGATTCTTATCCCATGTCTGAAGCAGCATAATATTCTTTTAAGGTCCACAATGATTCTTTAATGTGTATATTATAAATCCTAAGGTAATAATTAAAAACTCTGAAATTAAGAAATATTAATAATAAACAAGTAGTAGAGATGAAATTTAGTCCTAAAAATTAATCCAAAAGCAAGCAAAAAAGAGAAAATTTAGAGTTTAAATAATACACCAAACAGCATGGTATTAAATGTTTTAGCCAATAAACAAAACTTTTCCAAAATAGAATGATGCAAACTTACCAACTTAAAAAGAGAAATTTCCACAACCCAACTAAACGTTAAGAAAAATCCACTTTTAAAAATGAAAACATAAGTAAGTTAAAAGGATGCAAAAATGTACCATACAAATGCTAACCGTGAGACAGTAGCTATATTGAGATAGAACAGATTTTAGAATAGAAAAGTTATAAGAGGGACAGGACCTAATGATAATGAGATCAGCTCACCCAGGCACCATGATGCTTAACGCACCTTATAGCACAACTGCATGGTATGTGATAGAACTGAAAAGAGAGATGGACCATTTCCCTGATATATAGAATACAACATGCCACATGTGATCTACTCTAGGAATGCCAGGTTGGTTGGTATTGATGAAAAGATATCCATATTGACCAGTGAAGAATAATGTAGAGTCCAGAAGTAGACGGATGCATTCATGTATGGCTACTTGGTTTTCAGCAAACATGCAAGGACAATTCAATGAGGAAAAGATAGTTTTTTCCACAAATAAATGTGAACATTTGAACATCCATATTCAAAATAATAAACTTTGATTCAGACCTCACATATAATACAAAAATTAGCTGAAAATGGATCATACACCTAAATGTAAAACTTAAAGTTATAAAATTTCTACAGGAAAATAGAAGAAAATCTTTTTCCCTTGGGTTAGACAAGGATTTCTTAGTTACAATACCAAAAGCATGATCCTTGAAATAAAACATTGAAAAACTGTGAATTTTATTAAAATTATGATATTACGATCTTTAAAAGGTAATTATTAAAAATGGGAAACATAAAAACTAAGAGAAAATATATGCAAACACATTTATGGTAACATATTTCTACTCACAGTAAATAAAAACTCACAACTCAGTCGCAAAAGATTAGTAGTTACTTCATGTGGGTCAGAGAGCTGACGATAGGAGGCCAGTAGGGGATTTATTTGGTGATGGAGTTCGTTACAATTTCATTGTGGAGGTAGCTACATGTCTTCATGCCTTATCAAAACATATAGAACTATATACTGAAAATGGTTACATTTTACCACATGTAAATTATATCTCAAAAAACCTAACTGCAAAAATTAAAAAGAAAATAAGACTACTGCCAAACGAACAATCAAATGAACCTTTAAAATGTATTAAGTTTTTGCTAATAAGATAAAGAAGGGCTGTCTCATTACATGTGTTTCTGGGTCACTTTCCCCTACTTATCACTCTGTGGATTGTGCTAATCTATTGCGAAAAGTGGTCTTCAAAATGCAATTATTTCTAGCAAAGAATTATAATTAGTATTTTCTGCTGTTATGTATCATTCCTAATACAATGAAAAATAAAAATAGGATTTTAAAATCAGGCTCATATTATTTTAAGTTTCCATTCTTACTCTCTTTCACTCTTATGGTTTGAATAAGTAATTTAGGTCCTACCTGTGAGAAGGTACATCTGTATTTACATCCTATGATATTTGTGAATATTTACTGTGATAAAACACGGGTGGAATACATTGGCAATTAAGGACAGTTCTTATCTCTCAGGAAAAGGGCTTAATGATTTGGCTTTTTACATGGTGGTCTTCTCTAATTCTACTATTCCTACCCCAGCCTGGTCTTTTGTTATAAGTTGAAAAAAAGAAAGAATATGGAAAGAGAAGACTTAGTCTATATAAAGTAGAAAGTAATCATTTATCTGACTCTTGTATTTTATACATTTAAAAATTACTATAATATTTATTATATAAAATTAAGTGAAAATTAAAAAGTATAATGTTTGGTAAAACAACTTTTAAAATATGTAATGCTATTTGATGATTTGTTATTGCTATTTTAATCAAATCAATATTAGAATGTAAATAACATATTAACAAAAAGACCATAACAAATAAACTCTTTTATTAATTTGTTTATTTAAAACTTAAGCTTTTTATGTAATTTCTTCAAAAAAAATAGAAATAAGTGGTATCCACAATAAAGATATATTAGAATTAATATTCAAAGTTAAATTTCTGTTCAGTGTTCTCTAGTTAATAGTAACTTCAGCATTTGTAGATGCTAGGAGATTTATGCACATCTAATAAAAGAGCATTAAGAGTGAATATATATGTGTGTAACCTAAAAATAAAAGATTCATTATAACCTCTTTTCCCAATATGTTCATGAAAATACAAATCTTAGCCTCAGATTTTATTCAATAAATGAACTAACCAAGATGGTAAAAATTGATGAGTCGTTTCAATGACAAAGACATGATTATATATAGTGATTAACTTAAAAGAATCATGACAGGTGGAAAATAGGCCCAATCATTCATGCCAGTCAGGGTTATTTCTCTAATAAAAACATTAAGAAAGATTTATATTTATTTTTTCTCCAGGATGAGCTCAGAACAGGGAAAATGATTCAGTGTGAAGATTTAAAGCAAAGGAGGCAACAAAGGGAAACTAAATAAGCAGGTCCAGAGAGGTAGACAAAGCAAACAGCCCCTTTCATTCTGTGGTTATTTAGATCACTGATAGATTCACCTAGATTAAAATTTATAGGGAAGGGGCCCATAATTCCAGACTCTAAAAAAAACTGTTAGAGCTGACAAATGAGTGTATCAAATTGCCACACACCAGATTGATATAAAAATTGGTTGTATTTCTATCAACAGCAAATAAATTAAGAGAACAAGTCCATTTAAAATAGCAACAAAAGGAATACAATACTTAGGAATACATTTAACCAAATGAGTGCAAATTTTACCAGATGAAAACTACAAAACATTGCTGAAATAAATCAAAGATAAACTAAATAAATGGAAAAGCATCTATATTTATGGATTGGAAGACAGTATTGGTAAGATGATAATACTCCTGAGATTCAACACAACTTCTACCACAATTCTAACTGCCACTTTGACGAAATTGATAACTTGATTATCAAATCTGTGTGAGAAAGTAAGGGCCCAGAATAGTTCAAAGAGTATTGAAGAAAAAAGTTAAGGACACAGATGGAGGACCCAGACTGTCCAGCTTTCAAAATTTAATGCAGAATAGTGAGATAAATGCAGTGTGACAGTGATACAATAACAGATATACAGAGCAACAAAATAGATAAGAGTTCAAAGACAAACTATATAGCTATAATTTTGACAAGTTTGCCAAGACCATTCAGTGGAAAAAGAATCATTTTTTCAACCAATGTTGCTGGGAAAACTGGATGTCTATAGGCAAATGAATGAATGTGGACCTCTACCTTACATTGTATAGAAAAACTAATTTACAATGGATGGAAGGCCCAACTGTGAAAGCTAAAACTATAAAACTTCAGAACACACACGTGTAAGTCATCATGACCCAGACCAGGTAATGATTTATCAGATATGACAACAAAAGCATAAGCAATTAAAAAAGAAAAAATAAATTAGTCTTTATCAGCTTTGAAATCTTTTCTCATGTCAATGAATACTATCAAGAAATCAAAAAAAAATGTCCATGGAAAAGACAAAGAATGCTTACAACTCAACATCAAAAGATGAGTACATAATTATAACTTTGAATAGTAATTCTAATACTTTTTTTTTTTTTTGCAGTTTTTGTCTGGGACTGGGTTTGAAACCACCACCTCCGGTATACGCAGCCCGCGCCTTACTCCTTTGAGCCACAGGCACCACCACTGAATATTAATTCTAATATATCTTCTGAACATAAAAGACTAGTCCAAAGAATAGCATTGTAGAGATTTGCAATTATTTTTTCCTTCCGTTTTCATTTTGTTTCTTTACCAAATTCTAATAACTGGAAGAATTTTCTCCAAAACTTTTTTCCTTCTTTAGCAGATATCCCCAGTGTCAATTAGTTTAATAATAAGCCACTATAAAACACCTAAATTAACCAATCTACATCTTCCTCTACAAGTTCACCTGTTTTTAGATGAATGTATGATGAGAAATTCAATGTTAATAATTTTGGATTTTCTTATCACAAAAAATAAAATGAAAGACCTCAACCAACAGAACAGTTTGTCCTCCTGTTTGAATCTATTTATCTTCATTGGAACGCCCTTTAGAATATGCAAAAAGTAATAAAATGTATCTTCCATGCTACATGTATAGTAAGAACTTCTGTAATTGTGTATATGCCTTTGATGTATTTTTCCCTCAAGATTATCAACTGTGTTTGACAAGTAAATATTAAGTTAATCTGTTAACAATTGAAATTTTTGGTTATAAACATTATAATAAGAGTTTTTCACAAACAGAAAACATGTAAAAAAGTATTAAAATATGAACAAATAAATGTTCTGTATCTACTTTAATAAATGGTTATTCTTTTTTGCCAAAACAAAATAAATTGGGGAAATAATTTGAACAGATACTTCTCCAAAGAAGATTTGAAAGTGTACCATGCACACAAAAAAGATGCTCCATGTTACTTGCCATTAATAAACCAGAAATAAAAACCTCTATGAGATGCCAGTTCACAGCCAATAGGATGCTTTTCTTTTTAATAAAAGAGAAGAACAAATGTTGGGAGAATATGAAGAAATTTAACGTCTCATACATTGTCGGTAGTAATGTAAAATGGTTCAGCAGCTATGGAAAACAATTTAGCAGTTCATCAAAAAGGTAAACCTCTAGTTACACCATGGTCCAGCAATCCCACCCCTAGGTACATACTGTAGAGAATCAAAAACATGTGTGTCTCATAACAGGTACATGATTGTTCACTGCAGTGTTTTAAATAACAGCCAACAAGCAGAAACAGTTCATGTGTTCTCAGTTGATACACGGATAAACAAAATGTAGTACATCCATGAGGGGAATAGTACTGAATCATTAAAAAAAAAAGGAAAGAAAAGAAACACCAGTACATACTATACCATGCATGAACCTCAAAACTTTACATTAAATGAAAAAAACTGATAAATAAGGCCAAGTATCACATGAGGTCATTGATCTAAAATGTGCAGAATAGGCAGAGCCATAAGGACAGAAAGTAGACAACAGGGACAGAGGGTAGGAGCAGTCAGCAGGGAGCAGTCAGCAGGAAGCAGACAACAGGAGCAGGGAGCAGTCAGTAGGGATAGGGAACAGGGAGCAGTCAGCAGGAAGCAGACAACAGGGACAGGGAGCAGGGAGCAGTCAGCAGGGATAGGGAACAGGGAGCAGCCAGCAGGGACAGGGAATAGGGAGCAGTCAGCAGACACAGGGAGCAGGGAGCAGTCAGTAGGAACAGGGACAGGGAGCAGGGAGCAGTCAGCAGGGACAGGAAACAGAGACAGGGAGCAGGGAGCAATCAGCAGGGACAGAGAATGGGAAACAGTCAGCAGGGACAGGGAATAGGGAGCCATCAGCAGGGACCAGACAGCAGGGATAGGGAGCAGGAAGCAGTCAGCAGGGATAGGGAGCAATTAGTAGGGAGCAGGGAGCAGACAGCAGGGACAGGGAACAGGGAACAGTCAGCAGGCCCAGGGAGCAGTTAGCAGGGGGCAGAGAATAGTCAGCAGGGACAGGGAGCAGTTAGTAGGGAGCAGGCAGCAGTCAGCAGGGACAGGGCGCTGGGAGCAGTCATCAGAGACAGGGAACAGGAAACAGTCAGCAAGGAAAAGCCAGCAGGGACATGGAGCAGGGTCAGGGAGCAGGGTCTCAGTGAGAACAGGAGGGGCCCCTCATGGGCACTGAGCCCATTACCTTCATCACTTCTGGGGTGATGAAAGTGGTCTGGAATTAGCCATGAATGTAATAAAACCCGCTGTATCATACACTTTGAAAAGGTGATGGTTATAGTATGTAAGTTTAAAAACACATAAAATTCAGAGCAACTGAGTGATTCTGAAGTCTGTCCACTTCACTGTAGTTCAGAGATTTTTGGAGGTTTGTGAACACACAGCAAACACACTTCTGAGAAGTGGGGTTTCTAAGATTCTCAGACCCATCTAGCTTGATCGAATCCCTCTTTATGCCCTAAAAAGCATGGAGCAATTGAAAAGAATAAACAAAGAGAGAGAGAGAGAAAGGGGAAGTCACTATCAGCTTCCTTCTGCAGAGATATTAACTTGTTACGTTTGTGTCCCACCCTCTCCAAATTGATCTGTTAAAGTGCTAACCCCCAGTTGATGAAATTCAAAGGTGGAGAGTAATTAGGTTTAGATGAGGCCTCTAGTCTGAGGCCCCCATGATGGTATAACCTCCCTTATTAAAAGAAGAACAGACACTAGGGATTCCTCTTTCCCACACACGAGGGTACAAGGCAGGCAGCCAACTGCACTCCAGAATGAGGACCCCTAATACAAACAAACAAACTGACACCCTCAGACTCCACAGCTGTGGGAAATAAATGCCTGTGGTTTAAGTCACTCAGTCTGAGGTGTTTCTCTATAGTAGCCCAGCCTGAGTAAGACAGTCCAGGTCATCCTTTGTCATAAATCTTGATTCGGTTAGGTGGCCTAACTGAAGATTGTCAATGGTCTTCTCTCTCTCAGGCACACACACAGCCCTCACAAATAACATCAGCATACCACATCTGCAGCCTAATCTCTCCGTCTTTACAAGCACTGAATTTAGGGTAAACCATTCTCTCTTGTGCCATTGAAGGTAGAATGAAACTGTAACAATAGATCTGAATGTATGTAGGAGAGTTTTACTTTTTTGAGTTACCATATTAGATAAGCACCAAGGCCTGCCCTACAAATTTGTGTGTTGACTTACTTCATTTTCAGGTCTTCCAGAAACCAGCTCTCAGATACACATTGAAATGTAAGTACATGAGTAGGAGGTGGGGGCATAGGAAACTGAGGTGAGGAGCCGAGGAGAGCTGCCGGGACTGCGGCCTGCCGGCCCTGCAGGGGACCCCGGGAAGCAGGGCGTGGGCTGATTCAGTTGAGAGCCAACCAAGTTTGGATCATTATTCTCCATCTCTCCATCTCTCATTGGCTGTGGGCTACTTCCAGGAACATAAATCAGTACAGTCTAGCTTTTGTGTTCCTACGGAAAGAAAAAGAAAAGCGTGTGGCCCTGCAGGTGTTCTCTGCCGGCAGCCAGCAGGCGAGGAAGGTGTGTCCCTAGGCGCCCCAGCAGGCACGACGGCGCCTGCGCAGAGGGGCTTCTATGGGTTTGTGCACGTCCAGGGTTCCTCGCCAAAATGGAAAGCGCATCAGAGAGCAAGTCCGATACTTACACTGAAATGCGGCAGGGAGCCGGATGAAAATATCTGTGAAGATCTGAGTTATATTCGTCGTCTCCATGATGTTTGACTAAGTACCTTCTTTCACTCATAAAGATGTCTCATTAAAAAAAAAAATTAAAAAATCATGTAGTATAAAATGAAAGTATGAACTACAATCAAGTATGGGACATCACATATATAAACCTCAGATATCTGAGGCCTGACAATTAAGTTCTGGAACTCATCCTAGAAAAAGAGCTCCAGACCTCACTGCTTCAAAGCACTTTTTAAAAAATTTATTAAATGATAACTATGTACATCAATGCAATTCTGGGGTACGGTGTGGTGTTTTCCCATACAATTTGAAATATTTTCATCAAACTGGTTAACATAGTCTTTATGTCATTTTCTTAGTTATTGTGTTAAGACGTTCATATTCTACTCTTAGAAAGATTCACTTGTACCCTTGTAAGATAAACCATAGAAGTGATCCCTCCAATCACCCTCCCTCCACCGAGTCCTCCCCTCCTCCTCCCCCATATAGATTTCATATGAAAGCATTTCATAATAAGCTATGTACATTGGAAGAAAAGTATCAAAGCACTTTTTCTAGGATGATTTTGCAAACTTACTTGTTAGAACTTATAGGATCACAGCTCTAATGGCCATTCCAGAAAAAGAGCTCCAAAATTGCTTCAAGAGTGGGCTAAGCTGGGCATCAGTGCACAGCTTCCCAAGGGGAGGACTTCCAAGGTGACCATAGTGATGGTCAGCAGTGAGGTAAAGTAGAACTTCTCCAAGGATGAGTTTGAAAACATAATTGTCCAACTTTATAGGTCAGCATGAACAAAAATCGAAGTCATCAGAGCAATCCATACATTTAACTTACCAGACTTTTGTGTATCCAGGGTCCTCTCTGGAGAATACAAGCACTTTTTCCTCACCTACCACAAGACTTGTGGCTGACACACCCATAAGAGGAGAAAGATTCATAAGAGAAAAAAAAATAAAAAGGCATGTTTACCAAACTTTGTATTTTACACCATATGGGAGTCTTCAGAAATAAAGACCCAAGGCAATGCATAAACCTTTGCATGTTTCATGCTAGTTTTGATTAGATAGTCATGGAGGAGATGACTGGCCAGAACAACATGAGTAAATTTTAATAAATGGGAGAAATTTAGCAAGGCATATTGTTCAGAGTCTTCTCTGCGTGCTTGTGTCTCCAGTGATGAGCAATCCCCTTTCCTCCAGTCCGCAGGAAGTTGTCTCTGGAATGCAGTTTTTACTTTCTACATCAGGAGAGCAGGGATGGGGGGAAGATGACAGTGACCTCCCTGCATCTGCTGTCTTCTCAAACACTGGTGGGCTGTATTGGGGGCAGCGTGTCCCAATTACCATCTCCATACAGAAGAAAAATGTTTTGCTGCAAAGTATTTAGTTTATTAACCAGAGGACTTCAGCAGCTTAATCCACAGTAACTAACCATGCCGCCTCCCCCTCTGGGCATGGCAGCTGATGGTAACTGTTGGGTGGAGACCAGCGGGCTGTGGGACCATGCAGGGGTGGGCATTGCTGGGCCTGGCACACAGGCAGTTTGGTTCATGCCTTCCAACGATGAACTGAAGCCTTAGACTCCTCCTAAACCATTAGCCCTTTCTTTCAGTAGCCACAAATGAAACTAATTCTTCAGATTTCACTTTTAACTTATACATTTTTCTATAAAAAACATTGCATTTTCATTTTCAACATATTGATTTTGTGAATAAATGACCTTATTAATAATAGAATTATTACTTTATCCAAATGAACCTAGGCTATAAGAAACATTTATTTAAGCCAGAATAATTACCCTTCAATTTATTTACTATTTTTATTTCCTAGAACTTCCTCTTTATTTTTTATTTTTTATTTCCATTTAATGAATTCACTTATGTTTACCTTCTAACTGAAAGCTTGGATAGTCAACAGATTGTATTGACCTGGAAAGAAATAATTTAGGCCACTTTGAACTTTAGAAAAACAAGTAACAGTCATAAGTTGGATGAAGCAAATTCATTGGAAGGAAACCTGATGTCTTGCTTTCTTACTAATTTACACATAGTCAAGTCTATAAAATTGATTTTTTAAATGTCCTTGGAATATCCAAGTTAGCAAAAGACAAGGGGAAGGTGGTTGGTATTGGAGCTCCACTGAGCAGCGGGGAGAACAGGTGGCAGCGGGCAACTTCATAAACAGCAGGATGAAGAAACAGGCCTGGCTGCTGGGCTGGGAGGGAAAGGCCAGCATCGAAGTTGCAAGATGTCCCCATGCAACCGAGTCCTGATCCAGCAGGTCTTCTCACCATTAAAGGTGTCCCAAGCAAAGGTACTGTGGTTTCCTGGGGTCAAGGGAAGGGCCACAGGAGGGCTAAGTGTGTAAAGTACCGGTGCCCAGTAGCAAAGTATCTTCAAAGTTCCCCTTCCTCACCCCCCTGGGACATCTCTACAATAGCACCCGAAGAGGACTTTTGCCCAAAACCTCAGAGAATGTGATCTAGGGGGGAAGGTGAGTAAGCAGAGAGCAGGCCCAGCCAGTCTGGAGCCCATGCCCACAGGGTCCCAGTGCCCACCCTGGTGTGGCAGGGCAGCTTGCCATTGCTGGGTGAAGCCTTTGGTCACCTAGCTGAGGCCTGGAAAATTGCACATGTGCTTGTAACCAGGAGCCAGACTTGGGTGCAGACTGCTTTTCAAATAGCTCTTGATGTCTATTTGAGTACTCACTAAGGTCTTGTGAATAATACCCCACATAATTGTTTTTATGTCTCATATTATTAATAATGTGTTATGATTTCATTTTCTCCAGTTGTGAATATTAAGCCAGTGAAACACAGAAAAGTAATAGTTCTCTGTATCCATATGGTCACTTAGAATATTTGAATGAACTTTAAATGTTCTGCAGGTTTATTAATGGGAAAATGTGGAAATAGGTATTTGGGCAATTTGGCCTCACTTAGCCACAGGAAAATCAATGCTGCTATAAATATTATCATCTTAAATTCAGAGGCAGTCGGAATTGGATACCACTAAGTTTGTGCAGACAGTTGCATATGAGCTATATGACCCCAATTTCAGTGCGTGTTATGAGAACAAGTGGGTCCCCCTACACTTGAACTGGCATGATGCCAGAACATAGAGATGAGGAAGAGATGCCCCTAGGGATGACAAGATTCAGAGGTGGAACGAAACCTCAGTTGGGACACACCTTCCCCTCACATCTGCACCCCTCCACTGAAGACTTGTCCCTCCATCCTGGAGACCCCATTCTAGTAGCTTCACAGTCCCACAAGGAGGGGTTCATGCCTTGTAGACAGACTTTGAGAAATGGTTTTACAGGTGTTTACTTTGGGAAGGGGTAGGTAGTTCATCAGACGGATGGCCAATCAGACCACCTGGGTGGGAGAGGGGGCCAGTGCTCTAATGAGACAGAGGTCATCCTGGACAGCAACACTCCCAGAAGGATCCTAGTTTCCTGGGGCTTCAAACTTCTATACTTTTCTGGTCCTATTAAGAAGATGAAAACCATAAACATGAAATTGTGTGCACAAACTTGAAAGGAGTCCTTGCCTACAGGAAGGGCTGATATCGATTATGCTGTTGTAACTCCATGCTACACCTGATCCCAAAACATAAGAGCTACAACTGAGCTTTGACTCTTGACTATGAAATGGCTTGTATATCACCCTTAATTCTCCAACCCAAACCACCTTTTCTCAAAATTGCATATACACATGAAATACCAGCAACATAAACCAAGATGTGCAGTGGGAAGAGTTTTTAAATTGACATTTGTCTTCACTGCAAAAGAGAAAGAGCAACTGGCATGGTTGTGTATTGCACGTCCTTCCTCCTGTGTATAGGCACATGGGATGCTTTCCACACTATCTCTCCAAGGCATCACCAGAACCTTGAGGGTTCATTTTCCCTTCCAGACAGATAACAATATTAAAGCTGGAAGATGTGAAATATCTTAAGGGAAAAAGCGAAAGTTAAATTAAGATGTTCTGACTCAAAAGCAGCAACCTCAGTGCAAGTCAAGGGGAAACAGGGTCTTTCAGGAAGGAGACCCCTGGTAAAATCTTATCAACTTCAAATCCTGGAAAACAACGTGAGAAAGGAAGTCCAACAACCATGAGGGAGCTTGGGAAAAATGACTCTCGTGTTTCCTGAAGAATCATCTCATCCATGGTCAGTGGACTTGATTAGAATGTGGGCCATGCCCCTTGGTTCCTTCCCTTTGAGTAAGGTTTTCACTGAGAGAAACCGAACACCTTTGCCTTCCTCTACCCTTACACTGCCTGTGGGTCATTAACCATGTACTAAATATCTCTAAAATATCCAAATATCTCTCACTGAGTAAGCACATCTATAATTAGAACAGTGGATTGAATTCCAAAGACCACCTGAATAGCTAAATTCAACATTTGGTCTTCTCCATAAAGTTTGGTTCTTTCTTGGGACTGTATGTATACATATACACATACATATGGATAAAAGACAGAAGCAGTATTCCTGGTCAGTTATGAAACTGATAATTGCTACAGGTGTATGTAATATAATCATGCCCATTTGGGCTCTAATTGGACCTGGCTCTAAGTTAAAAAAAAATCACATTATATAAAAGTGCATAATTTATAATCATATTCAATCTTTATGTGATGCTGCATACTGTGATACATCCTTCAATGCTTTCCAAGTTTATTGAAGGCAGGGGATACCACTCCTGTTTCAGAGGGAGAACAGTGGCTTACAGTGATGAACTTACATGTTTAAGTTCACATAGAAGGGAAGGTGACCAACTTTTGCAGAAACTCTGAGACAAACATGTTTGTATGAAAATTGAATTTCTTTAATGTATATAAAGCTAGGAAGAATGAAAGCATCCCAGAACCATCTTTATAAAAATAGAAATGAAATGCCAGCTTCATTTGAACTCACCTCAGGGAAAATTGTACAATGTATATCTAATTATGGAAAAAATGACTACTGTACTATTTTTCATTTAAAAACTATTAGAATAGTAAAAGTGAATAATATTGTAATGGTTTCCAAAAAATTCAACACTGATATTTTTATAGTAAGTATTTTCTACTGTATTTCATATGTGAGGTTTTCACATGATTTTTATCATTTGTTGTGTAATCAATTGCTAACAGTTTGATTTTGTTCTTGGTCCTAGATTAGTGAGCTTCCCATAGATGAATATTATAACTCAATGGACTTGGAAGAGAAATATTTATCCTAGTCTCCAGAGGTGTTAGGAATTTTCTTAATGTTCAGCTGTGTTTTTATACATGTTGAACATAAACGTTCAGAGATGAAGCCATCTCTGTTCACAGATGCCAGGTTGATGGCCACTGGTGAGGCGTGGTGAGCAGGAGGGTCGGCAGGAACCATCCATGTCACTAGTCATGTTCTGCATCTTGTTTCCTGCTGTTTACATGAGTGAGTTCAGTTTGAGAAAATGCATCCAGGATAAATTACTGGTATATTTAATGTATGATGATATATGACTTTTCTGTTTATTAAGCTTCAATTAAAAAGCTTAAAAACTTGAATGTTGATAAGTAGAAAGTATCTCTTAACAAGTTATTTTGTAAAATATAATTTTGATATATTTTAAAGAAAACTATGAGCCTCGCTGGAAGGAAGATCTAGCAGCTCTTTTGACATACAATGCTAAATCATTCACTTAAATTTTAAACTTTATGAGTTTTGAATACACTACGTATGCTTTTGAATAGACTATTCTTCTGCCTCAGCCTCCCAAGTAGCTGGGACTATAGGCACCTGCCACACTACTAGCTATTTTTAGAGATAGGGTCTCACTCTGGCTCGGGCTGGTCTTCAACCTGTGAGCTCAGGGCAATCCACCTGCCTTAGCCTTGCAGAGTACTAGGATTACAGGTGTGAGCCACTGTGCCCAGCCATTCCCAAATTTATTTATTTGATCCCAGGCTTTGCTGTTCTCTCACAGAGTCACTTTAATAGTTAAATCAGGAGTATGTAACTGAACTGACGTTAGAGTATTAAAACTATGTTTCAAAGTCTTTAATTAGACAAGATTGGTGGTGGTGGTGAGTTGAACATCCTGCAACAGACCACATGCAGGAAGGCCACATGTCTAACATGATTGGTGGTGACCAGGTCTCTCTGTTTGCTATCACAGTGACATCTGTGACACCCCAGCTATATCCCCTGCCTCTCTGCTGAGTTCCAGAGTCTCTGTCCTGTTTCCTCCCAACACTACACCTGAGCAATTTACAGTTAAAAAAAATTGAGCCTAAGACTTCCAATCTGGTCACTATAAACCTATTCCTTTTTTAAAATTTCCATTTCAGCAACAACCCTGATACTCATCCAGGTGCTGAACCAGGGTCAGAGAACCATTCTCTTCTCACGGGTCTCCCTCACGTCACTGTGGCTGCTCTCTCCACACACAGCTGACTTGCCACCTTTTCAATTCTTGAACACTCCAAGCTCTTTATCACCTTAAGATTTTCAGGTACACAATTATCCCTAGAAGTTCTTTCTTTCCATTTTCTGTAAAGTTACCCTGTTCTCATTCTTTATAAATCAGGAAGTATTTTTAAGAAGGCCATTTTAGGTCACCCAGATAAAGAGTTAATTCCCCCTCTTCCTCCAACACTATTATTCTTTCTCACAACAAGCTATTAATTTGTTTTCTCCATTTCAATTAGCACCATTGCCAATTTCCAAATTTGCATATATCAATGCATGAGCCCATTCCTTTAAATGATAAGTCCACACTATGTGTGCACTTTTATAGACTACATAATATGTGTGTATATATTTATATTATAAAAATAAGGTATATGTGATAGCTATTATTTTACTATAGTTCCATTTCTCTGGAGATCCCTAATTCAGTTATCTTGTTCTGAAATTGGCTGATTTTGAGTTTCAAGCAGGGAACAAACACTTTCACTCAGACTGCAAAAGTTGTGGAGAGAAGGTTCTGCTCCTCCAGAGGAGAAAGACAAGAGTGGTTTCTGGCAGAAAGGAAGGGTGACTTGTACTGGTCAGCTCTGGAGGACAGAAGACACACATTCTTGTGCTGGCAGTCACTCAGAACATGTACAGAAGTAGTCAAATCATGGACACTCAGCCCCCAGTAAGTGGCCGGGTAACTGGAGCAAGAGTGAGGCTAAAGCTTCTGGGCCTTGGCTCAGTGCCTGTGGCTCAAGTAGCTAAGGCACCAGCCACATACACCTAAGGTGGCAGGGTCGAATCCAGCCCAGGCTGCCAAATAACAATGACGGCTTGCAACCAAAAAATAGCTGGGCATTGTGGCGGGTGCCTGTGGTCCCAGCTACTTGGGAGGCTGAGGTAGGAGACTCACTTGAACCCAGGAGTTGGAGGTTGCTATGAGCTGTGATGCCAGAGCACTCTGCCCAGGAGGATAGCTTGAGGCTCTGTCTAAAAAAAAAAAAAAAAAAAGTTTCTAGGCCTTGGGCTCTCAGCAGCTGTCAGCTTATCTGTGATTTCACCTGCTCTGGCCCAAAACACTGACTTCATTGACAAACATTAAATGAATTTTATATCCTGAGCACACACTAACTTATCAGTAGAGTAGCAATGGAACATCAAACTCAAATTTAATATTTTCTGTGATGTAACTATTAGAGTGCTGGGAATATTTAATGATTTTCTTCATGAAATGTAGTATAAGGTATAGTAGTACATATATTTTGCATTATTTAAGGAGTTCTAATAATTTTATAGCCATTTTTGTAGTACTTAAAATTCATTTTTAGTTGTAAGAAAAGGTGACAAAGAATTGCCAGCAGGGACTTTGTCTAGTCCAATGGAGAAAATATTAAAGTACCAAGATTAAAATTTCATTTATATGTCACGCCTTGTAAAGCTAATGGCAAAGATGAAGACTTTCAGGCTACAAATGAAGACAGAAAGCACAGAGGAGTTCAGACTCTTGTGTAATATTAATCAGCTTGTCATTGCAGAGACAAAGGACGCATTTTTTTCCCGATGAGGTAACTGGCATCCCCGTGCTTAGTTCAGTTATGGGGACAAGAACCAGGCCTGCAACAGGCTGATGCAAACCCAGCAGCAAGGATGCTGCAGAGAGTGTGGTTTTGTCTGAGACCATCTACTGAGCCTGTCGTTTTCACAGATGTACTTCGACTATCTGTTCTGCAACGATTTTACCTGGTCAGGTGAATTAAGCAAGTGGCAATTTTATTGTGATCTGTCATATTCTAAACTCCACATCTGTAATTATCTGCTGGGAAAGACCAAAGTGGCATCTCTACATCATTCCTTTCTAGTCGCTAATTCCAGCTACTTTATTGAAAAATAGATGTGTATCTTAGAATAATTTATAGTGGCAGTCAAAGAACCTATAAAAGTCAGAACCTACATAAAGAAGCCAGGATACATTAAATCCATCGGTCTTTTCATATAACTTGACTCACTGTAATTAATAGGTCATGATTAGAGTGAACACAAAGGGTTCTAGACAATCTTCTAAAGTAGTAGCTTCAGTGTTTATCATGATGAAGACATCCTGCTATATCTGTCTCCACCACCAGGACGCCCGGATTCCTGCTACACAGATAATTGAGACTGCTGGTCTAGGGACAGGGCTTTGAAATGGGACAAGAAGAGTGGGGCGTGCTGTGGGGAGGAGCGAGGGGCTCTGGAGGGAGCCTGTGTCAGTATTTATTTATTTATAGTGATGGAAAAATACAGATTAGAATTTTGTTACTATTCTGAGAGCTTTCTCATTTCTAGAAACATGGTCTTAGTTTTCTGAGGGTTTTTTCCTGTTATGGTAGTTTTTGAAACTCATGAAATTTCACGAATATTTTTATGTTCTGCCAATTGTTTAATATTTATACATTGAATATAATTAGTTTTTACTTTGTAACTTTTAAAAAAGAATAGTGTGTGGGAACATAGACTGGATTGTTTTCAAAACCCCAGGCTGTTCAGAGAGCAGGCAGCCTGCAGGACGCTAGGCAGCGCCCACGGGAGCAACCAGACCCCACCTGGAGGAGGGTCTGCAGGGCAGCTCCTGACAGGGGAGACGGTCTGGCCAAGATAAATATCAAGGGTGACTCAAGGTAGAGGTGTCCTGTTATCATAAAAAGTGCTGCAGGGACAAAGTTCAGGGGCGATAGAAGAGGTGATCACCCTGTGGGAATGTACCAAGGCCCAACTAGTATGGAAGCAGTTTAACATGGTGATTTCAAATTAGGATTATGTGGAGGCTGGTTTGGGATGCTGGGGAGACACATGTGTCCTGATGTAAGTGAAGAGTCTCACTCCTGCCTCTGCCCATCTTTCCTGTCCTTTGTTCCCACAGCACAGGATGAGGAACTTTTGAATTTTTTAAATTTATTTTACCAAATCTCTTTTTCACATAGACCAGCAGTTCTCAACCTGTGGGTCCCAACCCCTTTTGGGGGGAATGACCTTTTCACAGCAGTCGCCTAAATACATCCTGCATATCAGATATTTACATTACAATTTGTAACAGTAGCAAAATTACAGTTATGAAGTAGCAACGAAAGTAATTTAATGGTTGGGGGTCACCACAACATGAGGAACTGTATTAAAAGGTCGATGGTTATGAACCACTGACATAGACAAAGACAGGTAGTGCTCAGGGTTTTTCAGGATAGTTAGAAAAAAGCATGCAGGTTCCCTGGTCCCTGTGTAGGTAAGTCCCAGTTCTCTTTGATACTCTGCCTCCCCACTCCCTCCTATACTAGAAAGTACTGACACAGGCTCTGCTAAGATCTGCTAAGCTCTGCCAATATCTGAAGGAAATAGTGCTGACCTACTGCGCACCATGGCGAGGTTGGCGGGCTGCTGGGTAAAGGCGCACAGGTCCCCTGACTACACTGATAGCGCTGGCCTACTGCGCACTGCAGTGGGGTTGGTGGACTGCTGGGTAAACGTGCACAGGTTGCTGGCCTACTGTGCACTGCAGCGGGGTTGGCTGGCTGCTGGGTGAAGGCGCACAGTTCACCTGATGACACTGGCTCTATGACTGTGAAGATCATTCCAGGCTCCGCTTTGCTTGATGACTTTAAAACATTTCCTAGAATTAATTCTTGGTTTGCCTGTTGCTTACCTCACCTAATTTGGCTTCACATGCTTAACAGAGGGTGTATGTCTCTAGAGACAAGTCTGTTGAGACCTTCATGTATTACCCCAAGTTTTACGTACTTTCTTGGGCGTTACTGCCTTTGTGGTCCTCCTTTGGATTAAGTTTTACATATTGGCAACCTACACGGTCCTCTTTAATAAAAACTAAAAAAATAAATAAATAAAATTCCTAGCCCTATGTTAGATCTGGATCTTACTCCAAGTGCTATCCTTTATCTTCCCTTTGAAAAGGGCCATTTCCAGGATGACAATTTTATAACTACATCTCACACGAGGTATAAATGCAGATCGGAGATAAACCCATGACTCCTCCACTGTTTTCAGTTTTGTGATCCAAACATCAAGGCGGTGTGTCTACCATGTAGGCTGAACTCTGCAGGGTCCTTTATCCATGGGAAACCAATTTTGCAATTTCAGGCAAATAATGAAACCAAGGTTACATGAGAAGCGTCCAGCATAATGTATGCAGGGGTAGCCTGCTTTTGCTGGCTTAGCTCAATCTGAGGTTAGTTATCGTGGTTTCTTAACAACAAGTTCTTTCTTGCAGCGTCTATGTGTGCTGATTAACAAGGCTGGGACAAATTGATCGCCTCTCGTTGTGGCCAATAATAGACGTATTGGGTCAATTTTACATAATGTTAGCAAAGTATTTGATATCAAAATTATTTTTGCTACTAGGGAAAAAAAACATGCATCCCATTTTAGGTCTGAACACACAATGGACCTGGCCATTGGAAGCTGAGTGGGAATGATTGGTACCCTTCTGAAGCTTTGAACTTTCCCCCTAAACCGGCTCACCTCCTCCACCCAGCTGTTTCTCCTTTTCCAGTACTGATGAGGGACCACTTTGCAACCTTAAAGCTACATGTTGAAAGTTGTGGAGCACCAGGTGTAAAAGGTGTCACTAACAGGAGAACTTTCAGTATTATATTTTTCAAGAGAAATAAATGAACTTTTACTGTGCTAAGATACCACGTTTAGGGGCTTTGCTGGTTAAATAATGGGCAATTTACTAACTAACACATTAGAATACAACTGCCCCAGCAAGGGAACAATGGAGCTTAAGATTGCATCAAGGACTGTGTGCGCAATGGGGACAGTAATGGGAGCAGGTGTTTATATATATTATATATATATATATTTTTTAGATATATATATAACTTTCCAGGCCTGTGGCCCATGAAGAAATGAGGACTTTAACAGAACCATATTTTTAATCCCCTGTTGGGAGAGTTTAACTTTCTAATGGCTATGCTTG
>CAUYQV010108987.1:0-17930 GCA_963574575.1 Galagoides demidoff
GAGGCAGGAGACTCGCTTGAGCCCAGGAGTTGGAGGTTGCTATGAGCTGGGATGCCATGGCACTCTACCCAGGGGGATAGCTTGAGGCTCCGTCTCAAAAAAAAACAAAAAACAAAAACAGATTCCCTGTCTCCTGCCCTCTTTGGAATGAAGACTACCATTCCAAAGGCCCAAGATAGGGCCTGGGCATCTACGATTTTTTTTTTTTTTTTGCAGTTTTTGGCTGGAGCTGGATTTGAATGTGCCACCTCTGCCATATGGGGCTGGCGCCCTACTCCTTTGAGCCACAAGTGCCACCCAATTTTTTTTTTTAGAGACAGAGTCTTACTCTGTCACCCTTGGTAGAATGCCACAGCATCACAGCTCACAGCAACCTCCAGCTCTTGGGCTTAGGCGATTCTCTTGCCTCAGCCTCCCCAGTAGCTGAGACTACAGGCACCCACCACAACACCCGGCTATTTTTTTGTTGCAGGTTGGCCAGGGCAGGGTTCCAACTGACCACCCTCAGTATATAGGGACGGTGCCCTACCCACTGAACCACAGGTGCCGCCCGCCATCTATATTTTTAATAAGTATACCTGGTAATCCTTAAGAATAGAGCATTTTGGGCAGTGCTGTGGCTCAAGGGAGTGGGGCACCAGCTCCATATGCTGGAGGTGGCAAGTTCAAACCCAGTCCTGGCCCAAAACTGCAAAAAAAAAAAAGAGCATTTTTAGCCCAGTGCAGTGGCCCATGTCTGTAATCCTAGCACTTGAGGAGGCCAAATTGGGAAGATTGCTTGAGCTCAGGAGTTTGAAACCAGCCTGAGCAAAAGTGAGAAACTGATTCTACTAAAAATAGAAACATTAGCCAGTCATAGTGGCACTTGCCTGCAGTCAGTCCCAGCTACTTAGGAGGCTGAGGCAAGAGAATTGCTTGAGCCCAAGGGGATCGCTTGAGGTTGCTGTGAGCTAGGCTGGCGCCAGGGAACTCTACCCAGGGTGACAGAGTGAGACTCTTGTCTCAAAAAAAAAAAAAAAAAAAGCATTTTGGGGAAGCACTAGATAAAGAGAAGGAGGGAAAATCCACCCAGCTAGCTACCCAGAGGTATAAGGCCCGAGCTCTTCATCCCTGCTGTGCCCTCCACACTATTCACAGGTAATACATCCAAAGGTGGTTGGAAGGTGGGTGATGGGAGGAGAGTGGGTAACATTTCCTTTCCTGCTACCTAGGCAAGGAGGGTCCCCAGGGTACGGGAGGTGCAGACCTGGGGGGGTGGCTGACGCATCTGGGCCCCCTCCTGGGGCCTCATTAACTGCCAGTTTCCATTGAGGTAATGGGCTGGGGGCAACTCCTGCTGCCGTCACTGGCGTCACTGGCACTGGAGAGCAAGGAGACCTAGGAGTCACCTTGCCTTTCCTCCTGGCACAGGCCCGAAGATTTGACCAGAACGTTCCTGCCCAGCAGTCCCAGGGGAGGCCTCCCCCAGCACACAGATCACACCCCAGAAGAGGTGGTGCCATCTTCTATTCCAGAGCCAGGAAAAATCAGTCCTGGCTCAAACCCCTCCAAAACACTGGCCTTCTCCCAAAGGAATAGGCCAGGGCCCTCAGTCACCCAGAGATTGTCATCAAGGATAGAAATAGGAACAGGGAGCCTGGAGTTCCTGGAGAGCATGAGAATTTTTAATTACCATGTTTGGTCTTGAGTGTACACCACTCTCTTTATTTATTTGTTGACTTGGCTGAGTTTTGGCTGGTAAGCCAGTGTGCCAGGATTTGTCCCCAGCTCCATCCTGGCACTAACTTGGAGTTTATCTGTCTGGGGATACAGCAAATAATTAAGGAAGGAGTGGGAAAAGTATCAAGCCAGCAAAATGCTCAGAGACAGAGAATTTTAGGGACTGTCCCTCTAACACAGGAGTTAGTAAAAGAAGAGCAGGGACTTGGGGAACTCCCAAGCTGAGATCCAGAAGAACTGGGAGGTTGAAACACAGAAGCAAGGGCCGGGCTTCATGGCTCACGCCTGTAATGCCAATACTCTGGGAGGCCAAGGCAGGAGGCTTGCTTTAGTTTGAGACCAACCTGAGGAAGAGTGAGACTGCTCTTAAAAAACTAGCCAGGCTTTGTAGTGGGCTTCTGTAGTCCCAGCGACTCAGTCAAGCTGAGGCAAGAGGATCACTTAAACCCAGGAGTTTGAGGTTGCTGTGAGCTGGGCTGATGCCATGGCACTCCAGCCTGAGTAACAGAGTAAGACCCTCAAAAATAACCCACAGAAGCCCACCGTAGGTTAGTCACCCACCTATGCCATATATGCCCCATCACCTTCTTCCCAGGGTCCAGCGCAAGGTGAAGGGGGTGGAGGCATTCTCCGGAGCTCTATTGTGTCACTACTGGCCTCTTCTCTCACCCTACCCCGCCCCCACTCTGGCAGCCTCTGTACTGGAAGAAACCAGTTCTGTCTATGGAGGGGACATTTGTCCCCAGGAGCCTTCTAGAAGGGGAAGAGACAGGAAGATGGAGAAGGAGGTATTGTAGCTGGGAAAGATTCCTCTCTCCTCACAGACATGCCAAAGCACCAGCGTGCATGCACCCAGATTCACACATTCAGGGAGGCACACACCCTAATTCCTTTTACTTCACTCTTTCAGCAATACTGCAGCACACAGGTGGGTGTAACGCTCCTCTGTGAACACCCTCCCCATAGGGGGTCTCTCTTTAGACCTTCAAATATGACAGGGAAAAGCCAAAGGGCAAGGGGCCTGGAGCCTTTAGGGGAAGGTTAGGGGGCCATGATTCCTGTGAAAAGGGGAGCGCAGACCTATCCCTTTGAGAATCTGATAAAGAGAAGATCATCCTCTTCCTAGAAAAATCCATACACCTCTATGTATGATGCACCCTCAACAATTTAATTCACAGTTTCAGAGGAATCAAGAACCTCTGCAAGCCATCCACAGGGCTTCTGGGAAGCCAAACCCCAGCCCCACACAAAGAACATACATGGCCCAGAGTCAATGGTCCTTACTACCAAATAGACCACAAAATCTTTGTCCCCAAGGGTTCAGGGCTACTGCCATGCCTGGAGAGGAACCCTTGACCAGACCCGGCACTTATTTCACCATAGTCAGACACATCTTGGTCTCAGCCTGCCTGAGCCTGGAGAAGCTGGATCCTTCCTTCAACATCTCAATAGATCCCAAGCACCCTGAAATCAGACACACCCTCCTATCCTCACTTCATCCCCCTCCATCCAGAAAAACCCCAAAGATACAGGAGCTGCCCCTATAGAGCTCCACTCACATTCACCCGCAACGCCCAGACACACAACACTGAAACCGCAACCACAATGGCATCTTTCTACACCCGCCCAGGTCCAACATGTGCATCCTCCAAATGCTGAATCTTCACAGCCCCACTTACACAAGGACCCACTGCTTCTCTCCACATTGGGGCTTTGGAAGAAACGAAGCTGAGGGAGGGAAATTGGACTCTGGACCCCATTCCTCCTGATGCATCCCACCACCTGCAAGTTTCCAAAGGAGCCATTCCCTCCCTGCCACCTCAAAGATCCCTCTGGGCTGCAGGGGTCACTGACCTGGTGGGAAGAGGCAGGAGAGGAGGCTGGGGTGGTGCTGGGATGGTGCAGGGGGACAGGGCCCCGGCAGCTGCATCGGTCTCCGCAGAGGGAATGAGAAGGAGCAAGCAGCCTCAGCATCCCCCCCTCAGGCCTGGCCATCCATCGTCAGCTGGGAACCTGAGCTGCTCCCTCAGAAGGAAGGAGAGGGAACCAAGGAGCTCCCAGCGCCCCCCTCCGCCTTGCAATCCCCACCCCCACTTCTCCACCCACTGGATTTAAATGTACAGGGACTCCCAGGACAGCAGCCTGTAACACACACATACGCACACTTGTGCATGCACGCAATCACACTGACACATGCTGACAGACATACGTACCATCGCTAGACTCAAAGCCAAGGGGCGGGGTTTTGAAGGTTGAGATGTGAGAACATTCCCCCCCCCATTTCAAACCTAGGCACAAAATGGACCTGTTTCTGCCCAAAAGCCAACCTCTGAGCCCACTCCTAGCTTCCCCCGTGGGGACCTTCACATGACAGACAAGAAAAAAAGGCTGACGAGCCAGGCAGAAATCAAGGATTGGGGAAGGAAGTCTTTGAAAGACCATGGAAATGGCCACTTCTGCCTCTCTAACCTCAGGGGGAGGATGGGCACATGGGCAAAGCTTTGCATGTAACTCAGAGGTGGGCACTCAGGACTTGAGAGTCAGGGAAGATTCATGAAACACCCCCCAGAATCTCCACATTCCTCCAGCAACCGCAAAGCTATTCAGCCATTATTCCATAATTCCACAAACTGTCTTGAGTGGCTTAGCCTATGCTAAATAGTCATTATCAACAAATTATGTATTTTGGGGGATACCATAGTGAGCAAGACAGACCAGACATGCTGTCGTTACAAGGATCTAGTTAGAGTTCTTTCCTTCCTACTCTGAATTTCTACAGAAGGTTCCAGAGGAGTTGGATTTGAACTTTAAAAATTACCAAAGAGGGCGGTGCCTGTGGCTCAGTGGGTAGGGCGCCAGCCCCATATACTGAGGGTGGTGGGTTCAAACCTGGCCCCAGCCAAACTGCAACAAAAAATAGCTGAGCATTGTGGAGGGCGCCTGTAGTCCCAACTACTCAGGAGGCAAGAGAATCGCCTAAGCCCAGGAGTTGGAGGTTGCTGTGAGCTGTGACGCCACAGCACTCTACCAAGGATGGCAAAATGAGACTCTTGTCTCAAAAAAAAAAAAAAAATTACCAAAGAAAGACACTCAGAGTGGAGGGATGGGGAGATACTAGGAAAAAGAAAAGACCCCCAAAAGAGATTTCTAGTGTTTCAGTTTCTTTGTTTTTAAAGTGTTAAATTAAAAGGACCCTAAGATGGGGGTTGTTAATCCTTCCCTCTTGGGACTATCTGAAACACCATTATATCTCCCACTTGTACTCTACCAGCAACACCTGCAGGTCCCAGCAAAACATGTCAATGAATCCAACCAGGAGACCCCCAGAACGCACTTCCCCACCCAGAACAGGTCCAGCCATTGACCCCACCCCTGCCAGTCCTCAGCTAACCCCCCAGCATATAGGAAGGAGGCATGAGGCCTGGGGGCAGAGGTATTTGGGAGGGCTAGTGAAGGAAGGACAGTTGCCGTTAGAATTAGAGTCAAGACTATTTGGGGAGGGAGTCCTGGGCCCTCTGTGCCAAAGGGCTGCAGAAAAGAATTACTTAAACTTTAGTTGTTCTTTTGGTTCCCACAGTAAGTTGTCTGGCACAGAGGTTTGGGAAGAAAAGAAGCCAGTAAGTATCAATGTTTTGGCAACTTCTGAAGATAGGTAGGTAACAAATTAATCACTCCTTCTCTTCATCCTCCAGTCTCTCACCACCCTCCCCTCCAAACACCCCAACACACACCTTGGGCTGGCAGCTCCTGCAAAACAAACTTTGCAAATGAAAATTTCAACCAGGGAAATGGGCCTGGGGCCAAGTTCCATTCAAATAAGCAAATACCCCACACAATGGTCTGATTCATCCCCAGGCCTAGTTACACAAGCCTGGCTCAGGACAGAGAAAATAAATATCAATATAAGTGTCCACACTGGGCACTGAGGAGAAGAGAGTAGCAAGGGACAGGAAAGGGGGCCTTGGAAATTCCTTGAGGGTAGGAAGGGAAGCAAGGAAGTGGGCTAGATGGAAATACTAGGGCTGAAGACCACCCACCCACCCACGCCCATAATAGAAAAGGTCACAAAACTACTCACCTTCAGCAAGCCACGTCTCCTGGAAGTGACTTAGATCCTGGAAGAGATCTGAAGGGTGAATAATGGAATTGGGAGGTGAGGAGGAGGGGATGGTGAGAGAAAGGGAGTCCTAGCAAGTCCTAGAGATTTCTCCCTTGGGGGAAGGGGCCAAGAAGAAGGACCAGAGTCCCTTGGAGGAAGTATTTTTGGGAAATGGGCAAGGATTCCAGGATGGGTCCTCGGGGTGTGTGTGTGTGTGTGTGTGTGTGTGTGTGTGTGAAAGAGAGAGAGAGAGAGTCGCGGTTTGGCTCTCTGGCTCTTTACCTTCGGAGTCGGGGGGCGGCAGGGAGCTCGGGTCCATGAGCTTCCCCTGCGGGACCGTCAGCGCTTCGCGCAAGCTCCCATTTCCGGGCGATTTCTGAGAGGAGGTGGAGAACGACCCCAAGTCACCCAGAGGCGCCTAGTCTGGAGGGCGGGGTTGGGGTCCGGGAGGACTCGGGAGCGGGACAGTCCACGACCCTGTCCCAGAGGGGTCGGGGCTACGAGGAATGTAGGAACTGGGTGCAGGGCGTGGGCGGGCGTGGAGGCCGGCGCGGCGCTCACACTGCAGAAGGTGTAGGGCACTTGCTGGTCCAAGTATCCGCCTTTCATCCTCCGCTCCATCCGGCCGCTCCCTCCGGCCACACGGCCGGGGCCCCGCGCGGGGGCCGAGACCTGGGGGATGGGGCGGAGGGGGTTGCGTTCGCACAACGTCCCAGCTGTGGGGGCAGGGAAGGGTGGCGGGGAGGGGGCAGTCCCGAGGCTCGGGGTCCGACGGCGAAACTTCTCCGACTCACTTGGGCTATAGGGAGGTTTCCGCTTGCTGGGCAGTGAGCCACCACTACTCCCCTCCCGCCAAAGGCCCAAGGAGGTCCCACCTGCTCCTGGGAGCCGGCCTTGCCGTTTCTGCTTTCTGCAGCCCTGCTCTGCCCGGGATCGGTTACATAAGACGTGCATGTGTGTGTATGTGTGTGTGTGTGTGTCTGTGTGTGCGCGCGCGCGCGGCGCACACCATCGCACGCCCACAACTCCTGCGCCCCCACCAACCTCGAATCACAGCGCCTCCCACCTCCGCCCTGGAATCTGCGGAGGCGGGCAGCGAGAGAGTGTAGAAGCGAGGCGGGGAATCATAGTCATTCTCCTTCCTTTACCCTCCGGCAGCCTCACCTGAGGCCCGGACGTCTGTGCTGGAGCCGCTGGGGGTCCAGAGCGTACCCCAGGGCTGACACTAGGGGTCGCCGGGCTAAGCTGGAGCAAGGAGGCCCCGGCCCCGCGTCCTCCGTGTACCGGCTTGTTTTCCGGGCACCGCGCACAGTTGTGAGCCCGGGGGAGCAGTTGATTGGTGCATTTCCTTTGCCTGGGCCTCGGCTTTCTCTCCCCCCCACCCTGTTCCCTTTGTTTCATTGACTTTTGTGAATGAAACCCCAGGGCCAGGCACGCCCGCCAATCCGGAGACTTGCCCGGCAGAACCGGGGGCGGAGTTTACCAGCCGCGGGAACCAATCAGAATGGAGGGGTTGGCTTTTGGCTTCATTCACGGCCCGGGATCCCATTCATAAAAAAATAAACTCCTCGCGGCCGGAGTTCATTCATAAAGAGCTGAGAGAAAAAGAGGGAAGCTGAGGACCCTGCGGCTTCTCCGTTGCGCTAGCCTCTGGGTCTGAGACGTAGCGAGCTCCTCCGGCTGGCGTCTGCACACGTTCCTGTGCATCTGCCGGTGCGTGGGAGTAAGAACACTTCTGTGCGTGCGCCCCGGGGGAGAGCCGTTCGGGCTGCTGTGCCCTGAGGAGCAATAATAACTAGCATTTATGAAGCACTCTGTTCCACGTGCTCATTTCGTTCCCATAACCGAGTGGTGAAGTGGATCTATTGTTTCCATCTTGCCAGACAGTAAAAATGAAAGCTCAGAGAGGACAATGACTCGTTCAAGTCACTCAGCACAGCTAGGGTTTAGAGCCTCAAGTCCCTCATACTCTTGCAAGGCCCTCTGAGGCTATGATTAAGTAAATTGAATAATGTGACAGTAACTGACCAACTGTAGGTGCTCGACAAATGTAAACCGGCATGGAATCTGGACTTTTCTTCAAAGGCCTGTGCTCTGCAGAGCTGTTCTGTGATCCACGTTTTATTGATTGCAGCAGAAACCAGAGGCCCCAGGATAGATAATTTCTGAAAGTGTAGCTCCCTCTCAGGCATCTTCCCTCTTATCCTGGAGCAAGCTGGTCATGGTCTCCGTCATCTCATACATTTATCGCTTCATTCAATAAACATTTATTGTGCCAGACACAGTTCTGGTGCCAGGCAGGCAGCTGTGACCAAGACTGACATCTCATGGGAACTGGGCTGCATGGCTACAGTCATGGGAGCACACAGGATATGAAGCCTTGAAGGCCTTTGTTCTGAGGCACTTCTCTTGGTTTTCAGTCTATGTACCCCTTTGAGAAAAGCCTAATTTTACATCCTGCTGGTCTGTGATAAACACAGATACTATCCAAATACCAGGTCATTAGGGGCTGCTTTCAAAATCCTTTAAACCCTCCAAGAGGCCAAGGCCAGTGGATCACTGGAACTCAAGAGTTCTGAGACCAGCAAGACCCCGTCTCTAAAAAATAGCCATGCGTCGTGGAGGACACCTATAGTTCCAGCTACTTGGGAGGCTGAGACAAGAGAATCACTTGAGCTTAGGAGTTTGAGGTTTCGATGAGCTACTCTACTAGGGCAATAAAGTGAGACTTTGTCTCAAGAAAACAACAACAATTACAAGGCTCAGTGCCTGTAGCACAGTGGTTACAGATACACCCAGGCTGGTGGGTTCCTACCTGGCCCAGGCCAGCTAAACAACAATAACAACTGCAACAAAAAAAATAGCCATGTGTTGTGGTGGACACCTGTAGTCCCAGCTACTTGGGATGCTGAGGCAGGAGAATCACTTAAGCCCAAGAGTTTGAGGGTGCTGTGAGCTGTGATGCCATGGCACTCTACCAAGGATGACATAGTGAAACTGTCTGAAAAAGAAAAAATCTATTAAGCCTAACACTCCCACTTTACAGATGAAGCAGTGGAAATTCAGAAGAGATAAATGTACAATGTTTTTTAGCCAGTCTGGTCAGCGCTGGGTCTAGCATATCCAACTGCTGGCGCTGTTAGGACTTCTTATTCCACAAGATCAATTTGGGCAAATGAAAATAAATTTCCCTTTCTTCTCTGCTGAAATGTTCTTTAAGGCTATTGTTCCTTTGGCTCGGCGCCTGTGGCTCAATTGGCTAAGGCGCTAGCCACATACACCTGAGGTGGCGGGTTCCAATCCCCAGCCTGGGCCCGCCAAACAACAATGATGGCTGCAGCCAAAAAATGGCCGGGCGTTGTGGTGGGCACCTGTGGTCCCAGCTACTTGGGAGGCAGAGGCAGGAGACTCGCTTGAGCCCAGGAGTTGGAGGTTGCTGTGAGCTGTGATGCCAGGGCACTCTACCCAGGGGGATAGCTTGAGGCTCCGTCTCAAAAAAAAAAAAAGGCTATTGTTCCTTTAATCCAGGAAGCCATCCATGATAGCTTGAATGAGTTTCTTTCTTTCTTTCTTTTTTTGGAGTTTTTGGCCGGGGCTGGGTTCCAACCCACCACCTCTGGCATATGGGGCCAGCCCCTTACTTCTTTAAGCCACAGGCACTGCCCTTGAATGAGTTTCTTAACTATACAACATTCTTGCCTATGTCTCTGGTGTGGATGTCTTTCATTTCTCTTCATATGGAGAGCTCTTCAGGGCCTGGAGGAGATCTCATCTGCCTCTGTAAGTCCTCCTGAGCCTGCTTCATGTTTATGAATATGGCATGAAATGCTTGTGCAGTTAATAGGCACAATAAAGACCAAACTAATCGAGCTTAGCAGGATCTCTGCACAGGGAAGGAGAGACAAGCCCAAGCAAATCCCAGCTTTGGGCTAGATGGAACTAGTTTAGGGAAGGGTGTGAGTTCTGGCCAAGTGAATAGGGGAGGAAGCCAGAGGATTCTTCCTGGAAGGCAGCACTGACGTACTCTTCATGACGGTGCATAAGATTTTGGTGGGTCTTTGAGCTGGCACTTTGAGCACTACTCCAGCACTACTGCAGCCCCTCTGGTTCTGATTCTTACATTTCTCTGGCTAGTCCCTGGCGACCTAAAGAGTAAGTGTCCCCTCCTTGTTCCTTATCTTTCCTGGCCCTTGCAGAGGCGGAGAGGAGCTTCCTTTCTTTTCTTTCTTTTTTTTTTGTACAGTTTTTTTTTTTTTTTTTTTTTTTTTTTTTTTTTGGCCAGGACTGGGTTTGAACCCACCACCTCCTCCAGCAGATGAGGCCAGTGCCCTAACCCTTTGAGTCACAGGTGCTGCCCTCTTTTCTTTTTCTTTCTTTCTTTATTTTTTTTTTTTTTGAGACAAAGTCTCACTATTTCACCCTCAGTAGAGTACCATGACGTCACAGCTCATAGTAACCTCAAACTCTTGGCCTAAAGTGATTCTCTTGCCTTAGCATCCCAAGTAGCTGGGACTACAGGCACCCGCCACAATGCCCAGCTATTTTTCAGTTGTAGTTTTCATTACTGTTTGGCAGGCCCAGGCTGGGTTTGAACCCGCCAGCTCCAGTGTATGTGGCTGGCACCCTAGCCACTAAGCTACAGACACGGAGCCAGGACCTTCCTTTTTATCTTCTGCCCTAGCCTGCCGCAGGCAGATAGGCTGTAGCAGGCAGAGTGAGAAAAGAGGCTGCTGCTTCTCAAGCTGTCACTGGTCTCTGATTCAATGCCCAGACTTGGAGCAGTGACATCTCCCAGGAAATCATTCTTTTTTCTTTTCTTTCTTTCTTTCTTTTTTTTTTTTTTAAACAGAGTCTCACTATGTCACCTTCAGTAGAGTGTCATGGTGTCATAGGTCACAGCAACCTCAAACTCTTGGGCTTAAGTGATTCTCTTGCCTCAGCCTCCCAAGAAACTGGGACTACAGGCACCTGTATTTTTTGGTGCAGTTGTCGTTGTTCAGCTGGCCCAGGCTGGGTCCAAACCTGCCACCCTCGGTGTATGTGGCTGGTGCTATAACCATGGTGCTATAGGCACCAAAACATTTTTTCTCTTTTTTGAGATGGAGTCTCACTTTGTCACCCTTGATAGAGAGCTGTGGCATCACAGCTCTCAACCTCCAACTCTTGGGCTCAAGCTAATCTCTTGCCTCAGCCTCCCAAGTAGCTGAGAATACAGGTGCCTGCTATAATGCCAGGCTATTTTTAGAGATGGTGTCTCGCTCTTGCTCAGGTTGGTCTTGAACCCATGAGCTCAGGCAATCTACCTGCCTCACCTCCCAAGTGTTAGGATTACATGCATGAGCCACCATGCCTGGCCTTTTTCCAAGGGGATCATTCAAACCTCTTCTGATGCTTGACATAGTCAGGGAGAGGAAGGAATAGAGGGGCTGGAGGTTTCTGTCGCAAATCATATCAGAGTAACAGCTACTCACTGGAGCAAGCCCCAAATGCCATTTCCTGCTCTAAGCTCCTGATATGCACTAACTTAGGCAACCTTCAGCCATCCTTGAGGTAAGTGTTATGATTGTCACCTCCATTATAGAAATGAGAAAGCAGAGGACTTACAAACACGTGTCTCCCCCAAGGGCCCACAAATAGACTGAGGACACCCAACACAGACTCATAGGATGCAGGCACTTTGAGGGAACACACAACAGGCCAGATAGAGGACACCCCAGCCAGAGTATGCACATGGACTCAGATCAAGGATGCTCATAGGCCCCATATTTCGCACACAATCAGAGACTTTCTGATCCTCTCCGGCACACTTTTGGTGGGGATTTTGTAAGTAAATGTTTTCTTCCTCTAGTAGATTTGGGGTTGGACTCTGACCTGTTTCTCAGGGATCTAAGTCATAAAAGATAAATGTGGGTTTTACAAAGGCAGCCTGTGGCTTGCTCAGGAGGCTGGAAGATCAGAGCACAGGAATGAAAAGGGAAAGAAGTTATAAGAATTCCCTGGATCAGATACTCAGGTGGCTCAGTATCTGAACCCTTCAGAGAGAAGCAGTGTCTCCCCAGGGCAGGTTCAGAGAATGAGTGGCAAAGGGCTGGATTTGGCCCTCAGGGTTGGGTTGGCTGAGGACATTCTGTGAGTGATCCTCACAGCCTGACTGTGAAGGGAGGATGGAAATGCCTTCAAGGCCTGGCTTCCTCAGGGTCTGGAAAAGCTGAGAGTCCCAGAAACTTGTAGGTGGGTAATTTGGGGAGACACCTTGGTAAGTAAGGCCAGATGGACGAGACAGGTAGGGACAGGTAGCATCCCATTTCCCTTTAGTGTTTCTCAGACTGAAGCCATCACCAAGAAATGAACCAGACAGCAGGGTCAGGTGGTAGGGCTGGTGGTGAGGGAGCCTGGGGCCTTCCCCAGGGGCTGGTGGGTCAGGATGCCTAAAAAGGCCCACTTTTAGACTTCTTTTTGTCCTTGAGTCACCATCACTTTCACAGTTTCCTTTAATCTGCAGCCCTCTGGACACAGGATCAGTAGCTTTTATCTGGATCATCATTAAAGAGTAGATCTTGAATTCCCCTGTTCCTCTTCTCCGGGTTAGGTTCCTGCACTCCCACCTCTCAGGTTAGAAACCACTGCCCTAATGTTCTTGTTTTTTTGAGACACAGTCTTACTTTGTTGCCCTCCGTAGAGCGCCGTGGCATCATAGCTCACAGAGACCTCCAACTCTTGGGCTCAAACAATTCTCTTGCCTCAGCCTCCTGAGTGGCTGGGACTACAGGTGCTCACCACAATGCCTGGGTATTTTTAGAGACAGTCTGGCTCTTGCTCAGGCTGGTCTCCAACTCTTGAGATAAGGGATCTACCCTACTCGGCCTCCCACAGGGCTAGGATTACAGCCTTGAGGCACCTCACCCGACTTGCTCTAATGTTTTCTCATCATAGATGTCTTTACAAATATCTTGCTGAAATACACACTACCCTAAACGTGATTGGAAAGGCACCACTTTTTTTCTTTTTACTTTTTTTTCTTTTTTTTGAGACAGAGTTTCACTATGTCGCCCTTGGTAGAGTGCTATGGCATCACAGCTCACAGCAACCTCAAACTCCTTAGGCTTAAGCAATTCTCTTGCCTCCGCATCCCAAGTAGCTGGGACTACAGGTGCCTGCCATAGTGCCCAGCTATTTTTTGGTTGTAGTTATCATTGTTGTTTGGCAGGCCTAGGCCGGATTTGAATCCACCAGCTCTGTTGCATGTGGCTCATGCCCTAGCTGCTGAGCTACAGGTGCCGAGCTGGAAAGGCACCACTTTTGGAGAATGTGCTTGGAAAGGGATAAAGCGACTCTGCTCCCCTTGTTCCCTTACACTTCTCCCTTAGCTTGACATCTCTCTTAAAACCCACAGAGCAGGGGGCTTTCCCTCCTGCCTGCTAGCTGGGACTGGATTGGGCTCAAGAGGAAAGGCACCGGTAAAGCTGATGTCTGGCTTAATTCCCAGGGTGCTCAGGTGGAGGGGGGCAGTCTCTGGAGCAAAACTCTGAAAATGAAGCTTCTCCTTCCCTGGGTGGTATAGGGATGAGGTGTCCTCAAGAGCCTTGGGAGAAACAGGAGGAGATGATCACCCCAGCCTGATTGCTCAGGTTTCTCCTCTGGCAGACAGAGCAGACTGAACTGCTGTCAGGAGTCTGACATGGTAAGGTCTGGTTCCCAGCACCATCCCCTCCCCAGATCACTCATCTGTGTGTGACAGTGTAACATCCCCAAGACTATATACTAGAGGGATGACCACAATGGCCTCTGTCAGGCCAAGCTAGTATGATTCCTGGATTTTGTATGTGGGGGTGGGGTGGGGTGGGAGGGAGAGCTGTAATTGGAACCTGTCAGAAAACCAGTATTTTAATATTTCTTTATTTATATAGATGGGGTTTCACTGTATTACCCAGGCTGGAGTACAATGGCTGTTCATAGGTGTGATCTCTCTACTAATCAGCACAGGAGTTTTTGTTGTTGTTGTTGTTGTTGTTGTTTGTTTGTTTTTGAGACAGAGTCTTACTCTGTTGCTCTGGGCAGAGTGCCCCTCAAACTCTTGGGCTCAAGTGATCCTCAGGCCTCAGCTTCCCAAATAGCTGGGACTATAGGCACCTACCACAATGCCAGCTAATTTTTCTATTTTTAGTGGAGACAAGAGTCTTGCTCTTGCTTAGGCTGGTCTCAAACCCCTGAGCTTAAATTTGCAATCCACTCACCTCAGTCTCCCAGAGTGCTAAGATTACAGGCATGAGCCACCCTACCTGGCCAGCACAGTTTTGACTTGCTCCATTTCCAACCTGGGCTGGTTCACCCCTCCTATGGCAACCTGCTGGTCCTCCACTTCCAAAAAGTCACCATAGTAATACTGCCTCACCAGTCGCTAGGTGAGGCCCTGGGCTAGAGTGCAATGGCATCAGCCTGGCTCACAGCAACCTCAAACTCTTGGGTTCAAGTGATCCTCTTGCCTCAACCTCCTGAGTAGCTGAGACTATAGGCAGGCATGTACCACCATGCATGACATTAATATATATATTTTCCCACACTCCTCCAGCTTAAAGTTTTTTTTTTAAGAGACAGAGTCTCACTTTATCTCCCTCAGTAGAGTGATGTGGAGTCACAGCTCACAGCAACCTCCAACTCCTGGGCTTACACGATTCTCTTGCCTCAGACTCCTGAGTAGCTGGGACTATAGGCGCCCGTCACAACGCGTGGCTATTTTTTGTTGCGGTTTGACTGGGGCTGGGTTCGGACCCACCACCCTTGGTATATGGGGCCTGCACTCTACCCACTGAGCCACGGGCACCGTCCAGCCAGCTTAATATTTTTAAATGAGGTAGAATAAATGTGCCCTCCTTTCATATGGAATATTGTCCTAGGAGGAAATATGGAGCCTAATGTTGGAAGGCCAGAGACCAAGGGTGTTCTGAGGAAAGCAATTTTTATTTTTAGAAGGTGCTGGTGACTTCAGCGTTTTATATTTGCTGCCTCCAGCAACTCTAACTACCCCTGAAATTCTAAGCCTTCCTTGTCCTGCTCTGTGTCCCCAGGTAGATTTCAGCCTTCTCTGTTTCTAGGTGAAGCAGCATCCTGCCCAAGGGCTGGCCCTGTCTGAGAGCTGCCTGAAGGAGGATGTAAAAAATTGTTTTTCCTTTCAATTTTTTCCCTTTCTGTTGAAAAGAGAAAAATGGACAAATGTGAGCAGGCTGTGGGATGAGTGGAATTGGTGTCAGTTGGGCAGAGTCCAGGATACTCCCCTTTTTAATTAAGTGCGGATTTGAATTATGAGAGGCCAGAGCTCCTGTTGGGTGGGGCTCTGCTGAAGGGAGGCCGCTGCTCTTGTTAAAGATTAAAAGCCACCTCAGAGAGTGTCTATATTTGTTCTTGTAGTCAGGAATAATGAGCAACCAAATGGACTCCCCAGCTCGCTGAGGCAGGGGTGGGGAACCCCAGAGCCATCAGAAGCCTGGGGACTTAACTCTCCCTGGAATCTTCTTGGGGAAATGGTAGTGATGGGTGTCTGGAATTCCTGGGTTTATTTCTTAAGAGTTTTTTTTTGTTGTTGTTCTTTTCAAAAACAGAAACTCTTCTGTCTCTGCAGCCCCTGACTATCCCTGAACCTGCCCTCAGGTTGTTGCTGCTGCAGTGAATTTATTTCTCCTGTTGGTGCTTATCTATCCCACTGGCAACCCCAGCCCAGATTTATCTGGTTAACTCACAACTCTGATGTGGGGCTGTGGGACCCAGAGCCCAGGACATAATGCTCCTTGTGGGTGATGGTGCTGCTTTATTCTTACCCCATGGGTATCATGAGCCTGGGTAGAAAACAGAATGGCAGAAAGGAAAGACATTAGGGGGACAAATGTTGAGAGGACACAATTCCTAATCAGATGCGGACCAGACTTTCAGGATCTCAAATTGAGTTTTCGAAGTATGGTGGTCTGCACATGTGCTTTACAATTTGTTGATTTCCTAAGTCTTTTCAGATGTGGGGTTTTATTTTATTTTATTTTTTTTGAGATAAGAGTCTTACTTTGGCACTCTCAGTAGAGTGCTGTGGTGTCAGCACACAGCAACCTCAAACTTTTGGGCTGAAGTGATTCTCTTAACTCAGCCTCCCAAATAGCTGGGACTACAGGCGCCCACCATAATGCCTGGCTATTTTTAGAGATGAGGTCTCACTCTGGCTCAGGCTGGTCTGGAGTCCGTGAGCTCAGACAATCCACCCGCCTTGGCCTTCCAAGTGCTAGGATTATAGGCGTGAGCCACTGTGCCGGCTGCTTTTCAGAAATGTTATCTTATTATATTTTCCCAGCATTCCTCAAAGTAGGTACTTTTAGTTCCATTTTATGGTTCAACACTCAAAGTTGAGAGCAATTGCCTCTCATCTCTCAGGGGTGGGAGAGGGACCACCCCCTCCCTCCACCCAGCCCCACCCAGCTCCCAGGGTAGTAACTTCAGAAACAATAGCAAGTTGTTCCTACCAGCCCCTCCCTAGTCTTCCAGTATTCTGGCCCCACTTGACCCTCCCCTCCTTGACATTTCCTTTTTGTGTTCTCCCCCCCACCCCAAATAAGTCCCGCTTTCCTCTTAAGAAATACCTGGTAGGGTCTTGCTAATTGTGTATCTTCAGGGGGTGGTTTGGTATTTTCTTAAATTGCGAATCACACAAAAATGTCTCCCACAAAGGGAAAACTGATGGGGTGGGGGGAGCATTTTGCTCCCTAGAAATTGAGAATGTAAAGTATATTTAATTAAAATGATAAATCTGATTTTCAGTTTTGTTTTTACTACTGCTAAAACTAATCTATTTTATGCACGTTTGCAGAAGGCTGAAGCTATCAAAGCAGAGAATATTAGAGCTGTGAGGCACTTCGGAGATAGGTCTGGGCCAAACCCTTCATCGTAGAGACAAAGAAACTGAGTCTCCATTGGGAAAGGGCCCCTGAAGTACTAGGATGTGAGTGTGGCTGAAATGGGGGGGACGGGGGTGGACTTGTTCTTTATGGCACCACCTTCTTTCTCTTCTTCCAGTTTAAGAGCATCACAGGACAGTAGTCACCAGGCTGTGCCCTTCTCCTTTAAATGTCCCCCCACACTGGGAGGGGGCTGGGCCTCTGAGTCTCCCTTCCCCAACCCCAGCAAATACTGACATTCTTCATCAGTTCCCTGGCTCCAATTTCTCTGACCCCTTGTCTCTTTCCAGCCAGGATCCTTTGTCCGCAGGATCACTTGGTGATAAGTTAAATTGTATTTGGTTCTCCGTGTTTTCTCTGCCCTTCTACCAGACCTTTGTTTTCTTGTCTGGGTTGTGTCTGCAGAGTTGAAAACAGAAGCTATTGCCTTCACATTTTATATCTCTTTTGCTTAAAACTAGGTTGGCAATATTGTAAAACACTTATTTATTTGAATGGGTAGGATATCTCCATGACAGCACAAAATTTATTAAAAGTCATGTAGTGCTCTCCAGTGAAATTTTATAATCTCACTCATCTCTGTCCCCTGGGAACACATTTTTACCTCCCTGGAAGCAGCCACAATGTCCAGTTTCTGGTGCAGCCTTGCTGAGATAGTCCATACATATATACACAAGCCAATATAGGCCTCGTACGCATACATTAATTCCTTCCTGTGGTTGCACAAATGGCCACATACTATGAGCACTGTGGCCTGCACATATCATCCAGCACAGCCTGTCATAACCAGAAAACAAATAGTTCCAGAAGCAGTGTATGCAGCTGGATTAGAATTTCTAGAGGTTGTTCTATGTACTGTTAAGATAATCATTCCTGGGCAGCACCTGTGACTCAAAGGAGTGGGGCATCAGCCCCATATGCCAGAGGTGGCAGGTTCAAACCCAGCCCCTGCCAAAAACTGCAAAAAAAAAAAAAAAATCATCATCATCATCATTATCCCTACCTCACCTCCATCAGTATTTTTTTTTTTTTTTGAAACGGAGCCTCAAGCTATCCCCCTGGGTAGAGTGCCTTGGCATCACAGCTCATAGCAACCTCCAACTCCTGGGCTCAAGCGAGTCTCCTGCCTCCGCCTCCAAAGCAGCTGGGACCACAGGCGCCCGCCACAATGCCCGGCCATT
>CAUYQV010108989.1:0-17303 GCA_963574575.1 Galagoides demidoff
TTTTTTTTTTTTTTGAGACGGAGCCTCAAGCTATCCCCCTGGGTAGAGTGCCATGGCATCACAGCTCATAGCAACCTCCAACTCCTGGGCTCAAGAGAGTCTCCTGCCTCAGCCTCCCAGGTAGCTGGGACTACAGGTGCCCACCACAACGCCCGGCTGTTTTTTTTTTTTTTTTTTGGTTGCAGCCATCATTGTTGTTTGGCGGGCCTGGGCTGGGGATTCGAACCCACCACCTCAAGTGTACGTGGCTGGTGCCTTAGCCAATTGAGCCACAGGCGCTAAGCCTCTTTTCTTAAGGGATAATTGAAATTTTGGTTATTTAGATACAAAGACCAAAGTCATTGGTGATACAGTATACAGATTCAAAGATACTCTTTCTGGCAGAGAAGCTGCCAGATCCAGTAAGAGCAGCAAAGTGAATGTGCGGACCAGTGAGAGCTGCTCTGTGTCACGGGGCTGTGGGCCTTGTGCAGAGTGTACTCCAAAGTGTCAGATGCAGGGAACTGGTATCAACAATTGCCTTTCACCCCTATTGCAGCTCATTTGTTAATCTGCCCTATGTCCTCTCTGTATACTGCCCAAGGAAGTTCTAGAATGGTCCGATGGTTTTATGTGTGTGCCTACACTTTCCATGTCCGTGTGTAGAGCAGGAAAGAAGGCTCAGAAAGAAAGACCCCTCGAGCCTGCCGTGCACTGGGGGGCGTGGGCACAGAGCACCATTTGCAAAGGGCCCTGCAATGAAAAGCAATTTCTCTTTCCTCGGCTAGTGAATTCATGTTACATAAGGGCTTGTCTGAAGCCTCGGTGAGTCCTAGATGCTTCATGTTTCTTACCCTTTTTCCCTCCTGTAGATACGGAATTCATCTACAGAGAACAGAAAGGATCGGTGATTCTGCGGAATGTTGAGACAAATATTTCTACTGTGTTAATAGAAGGCAAAAAAATTGTGAGTACTCTCTTTAATGACCGGGATAATTTCACTTTTCCCCCCTGTAAGTCAATAAAGCAGAAAATGACTTTAGGTTTCAACTTTTAGTACAGCCGAGGAGACGCATTAAACTTGTAATACTAGAGGCTGAGCAATGAAAGATAATGTGAAACTGAAACCACCCTAATTTAATAAGATGAAAGCACAGTTTCCTTCAGCGTCCGGGAAATGTCTCTGCAGGTGCTGGAAACAAGTGTTACGTACCATCTATAATTGAAAGATGAAGTCCTAAGGCTTTCATACGTTCACAGAACAATTACAGTAATGCATAGAGAATACTCTGGGAGACCTTGCTCAGTCTCGTTGAAAAAACTCCAGCTCATCTCCACATGCACAGGAAGTATAAGCACTGTGGCTGTACTTTAATGATATTAAGGGATGCTTAAGCTTTAACAGATACAGAATCCACGTGAATACAGGAGTGCCACTGCTTTATAATCTGAGAAAACATGTTTTCCCAAAAACAATGACATTAAGATGTTGGGATCGTGCACAGTAAAAGATGCGTATTACAAGCTTTGACTGGAGTTGAAAACTCCGTTAGAGGAGAATTATCTTTGTTTATTCACCATGCTCACTATTAGAAGAAATAAATCTCTGTAAGGTTTTGGTGCTTATCTTATCTGGTACGTAACTGGGGGAACAAAGGAAGAAACTGAGGCTAAGCCTAAAAAGCAAAACTTGAAACAGGCTGCAAATTCCAAGTCAGAACCACTGTGACAGGGCTCGCTGCTGTGCATCAGAAGCAGAAATCTCAGAGTCCTGTCATCTGGGATTAGAGGAGATCGTAGAAAAAAATTAGTCAGTGCTTGGTTTCACAGATAAGGATCCTGAGCCCAGAGTCGGTGCATGAGCTTACAGAGCCTGGCAGCTCCCTGGTGGCTGTGCTGCCCTTGGACAGGGCCCAGGATCCCTGTGCGGGGAAGAGGAAGGATGGTTCTGTCTTCAGATCCCCGTTTACCTGGACCCACAGACATGTTGCTCTGCGGTCTGTTCCTCCTACATCATATGTAACTGGGGCTTGAAATACCTTTATTTCATTTATTTTTAGTGTAAAAATACTTTTTCTTTAAGAAAGAAAGTTTACTGAGGTTTAGTATGAAATGAATCTTGTCCTTTATGTAGACAGCGGGTACGAGGCTGGTCCACATCGTTGGGTTATGGATGGTGCAAAATTGATCACTTTACTGTGTTAAGTGATACTCTGCAAGGTGAAACCTGGGAAAAAACAAGCACACCTGCATATTTGCATTAAAGAATCATCTTTGGTAAAACTACTCCCTTAAGAAGATCGTATTCAACCTGCTTAAAAATACTGAAGTTGTAGAAAGGGCTTTCTAATATTAACCGAGAAGAGAAACCATCGAATTGTCATGGAGGGTAAGTTCATTTAAATGTCACAGTGTTGTCAGTATTTCTGATGAGGATGTCAGTTTAGTAGAAATGTGTGCTGTTCCTTCAGCCGCACTTGGCAGTGAGATACGTAAACACCAACCACCTTCTCTTTCTAAAACCAGTGGCTTGTAACTAATCATATATTTTATCTGAAGCTGTTTTAGCCAGATAATACAGTGCTTCAGAAAGCACTGTAGGTAAAGAAAAGTCCTCATCTCACAGACCGGTTGGACTATTCTATCTAATGCAATCTCTCCGTCCTCAAAGTGTCATTTATACACTCATTTCATAAACATTTATTGAGCACCAAATGGGTACAGCCCGATAAATTCATTATTGTTCTCTCAATGCTGCAGTTAAATGCTCTTATAAACAGACCTCAAACTATAGAAAACAGAAGATACATCACTCAGAAGCCTGCATCCTAATTTAGAACACAGAAGCTCTAGATTTAATTTCCACTGGGCCAGCTAGTCATTGAAAATGATTTTGCTTCAGCTGCCCCATCTCCAAATTAAAGCTAATTTCTTCTGCCAGCCTAGGGCGTTGGTCTTCTGTGAGATCGGGCAGTGGAATATCGGTGTACTCTTTGTGATTTCATGAGCGAGCACTGAGAAAGTGAAGCCAGGATAGTCTGTGGCAGGAGGGGTGGCCGTGGACCTGGATGGGGACCAAGGGGATGGGGCAGTCTCTCTTCTGAATTCTGTTCTCTTGCCTTGCAGATGACAAACTAGGACACTCTTCTCCTTTCAATTCCCAAAACTTTGAGGTCATTTGAATTACAAAAGCAACCCAGGGCCAACTGTAAATCTTAGGTTGCTCTGTAAAACACCCTGTAACAAGTGTTAAAGAGAGAAGTAGGACAGAGGTCCCCAATTCTGTGGTCAGGAGAATTTTGAAATATTCCCTTCAACCTTGACCTTTACCTCTTTGAAATATTCCCTTCAACCTTGCCTTGACCTCTTATTCCCCAGGCAATGAAAACAGACCCTTCCCTACACTGTCAGTCTGAGGTCCCAGGCCTATCTGTCTGCTGCCTCATCCTGGCTCTTCGGCCCCCTGTGATTGACTCTTTGCCGGCACAGATGGATCGAACAGCATATAACCAGCAAATACTATGAGCCAGCAGAAACGTGTCTCAGATCACTGACAAGTATGCAAATGTAGGATCTGTGCTAAGTGCTCCACTTCAGTCTCACCCTGCCTTCCCCAAACAGCTTCTTTTGACTGCAAGTTCTAATTTGACCCTTTATCCTGCTTCCAAATGCTAAAAACCAAGAAACGTTTCAGAGTAGCCCAGACACTTCAAATCCTGAGTTCACATGTGGGTAGATACATTCTCTGATGATTACATTATGATCCACCCATTTCATTTTTTTTTACATTCTTTTGATTTTTTTTTTGATAGTGCCATATTTTCAGATCCTTATTATCTGATAGCAGATCATATTTGACGGTATCTAAGAATTGATTTTTTTAGGAAATGTTTATCAAAATGTCTTGGTCCCTTTTTCTATTTTTTTTTTAATTTTTGATGTATTGCTTTAGAGTTTTATGGGGAATGCTCTGTGTGTGGTTGGCCCTAGAGCACAAGCTCACCAGCTCTGAGAGCCCTGCTTGGCTCTGAGGCCGGCCACTCAGCACCGAGCTCCTCTGAGAAAGTTCTACCTCGGGTTTCACTTCATCTTACACAGTGGGTGCCCCTTTGCTGTGTATGTTATGAACGACTTTTAAAGGATAACAGTAGACGTGGGCCGTTTTCTAGAAGCATCCTCATGAGTGAGAGGTTGGGAAGGGCAGTGCAGTGCTAGAGTATGGCCCTGAGCTTTGATCCACCTCCCATGTTGGGATTGCTCCCTGCTCTGTAATGTCAGGACCTCAGACAGTTATTCAAGCTCTCCCCATTCCATTCTTACCTCTCAAGAGCACGGTAAGTGATACAGGGTCTCCTTGTCCATCCTTGAACAAGGGAACCCTGTATCATAAGGACCAAATCAGAGATTGCATGTGACATGCTGGAATGTGGCACAAGCCAGGTGTGGATGCCAGAGCATTAGACTAGTCGGGGGGGGGGCTCCATAGGGCTCAGGGCCTGGGCAGTATGAGTGGTGTGTTCTAAGCAGGACGGACACTGGGATGATGACCAAGCGTGGAGGACCACGGTCCGACACACTGCAGGGTGTGGCGGCCTGTGAGTGCAGGTGCAGCAGTGACAGCAGCAGCCGTGCTGCCCTGGTGTCGAGCTCCTGACCTGTGGAAGAAGTTGAGTCTAGGCTGCATCTCAGAGTGAGGCAGAGTCATCAACAGCTGGTAATTACAGCAAGGAGCACACTCAGATTTCCAAAAACAAATTAAAAATCTAACCTAAACTTTCACATGGATTACATGTCTGATATCCCAGGAATTCCAGAACATTATATTTTAAAAATAACTTAAATGCCAAATTTGATGTTATGCTCCTTATAAAAATCTTTTCAACAAATTGAATGCTATTAAAAGACCTTTATTATGTTCCATATCTTGGTTTTCCATTAAACTGAGCTGCTAGGGCAGCGCCTGTGGCTCAAAGGAGTAGGGCACCAGTCCTGTATGCTGGAGGTGGTGGGTTCAAACCCAGCCCCGGCCAAAAACTGTAAAAAAAAAAAAAAAAAAAACAGAGCCACAATAGACGTATCTCTTGGCCCAAAGTGGGTCTTTGGAGATTTAGGCAGCAGTCACCTGTTTCCTGAAAAATCCCCTGATTCTTTTGTGGACTGATGAGAACACTGGCTCCCTTCTCCTCTCTCTCCCTCCCTCTCCCACCCACCAGGCTCTTCTTCCTTCCTCTCCAGGGGAACTGCATTTAAAAGGGTCTTAATACATTTTACTAAATTTAATTAAACAGATTTCATAGGGGCTATGATTTTTGTGAATATTTAACACCATTTCTTCAATACTCCTAAGAAAAAATAGATAAAAAAATTGTCAGGATGAAGTGTCTCACCTGTGCTTATTATTTTAAAGCTTGAATAGCCATTGGCACTTGTGTGATTCAGACTCTTCCTTTCTTAAAGGAGGAAAACAAGAAGGTAAACACTGAAGAGTGATGTGCCGTATTCCTCATAAAGGGCCAGGGTGGGGCTGAGGGCAGGAGCTGAGCGCGTGCACCTTGAGGGAAAGGAACCAGGAAGGAGTTTGCGCTGAGCAGGGTAGCAACTATACAGATTTAACAAGGAGTTCTGAATAATTATGTAAGGAGAGCTGTGCACATTCAGAACATGGGTGTCAGTGGGATATGAGGGTGGAGTTTGGGGCTCTACATGAAAAGGTGAAGCAGAGGACAGGGAAGCACTCACTGTCCTTCCTCAGTGGACCAGCCAAAACCACGGCACGGTCAGTGACCCTCATCAGGGAAGAAGGCTGGTCAGGTTAGCACTGAGACTGCAAGAAGGGAGGAGCTGCAACAGGTGGTTATTGAAATCAAGCAGTGCAACAAGTTTCTGAAAAAGGCTGGTTCTGTTTAGCCCTTAGGGAGGACAGCCTGATGGGGGTGGGCCGAGGAGGAGGGGGTGTCCTGAGGCGTGCCTGAACTCCCAACCCTGACGGCCAGGAACTCAGTTTTAAGATTTCTCTGGAGTCTCCTTCCTTGTCCAAGAGGAGGTCTGTTCAGCTGCTTACCAAGCTTAGGATTTTATTTTTCTTTCTCAAACAGAACTCTGACAGGACCTGCATTTGTAATGCTGTTGATTAGTAGGCCATTTCAGAATAAATGACCGTATTGATCTGTGACACTCATATTTCATATGCCCTTTTTATTGATAATGACAAGAAGTAGTTAAGATTCATATGGTCATTCATTGTATCATTTAAATTGTGCAGGGGACTTGGAAAGCGACTTATGATACATTTTAAGAGCAATAAAAATATTCATGCATTTTTTTTTGTTCCAGGAAATTTTTCAGAAGTAAATAATCTAAAAAGTACAAATTTTACAGTAATGAAAATACTTGAAACTTAGAAAATGAGGCAGGTAAAAAAATAAAGGGAATAAGATGTGGCTATGAAAATAATAGCTAAGGAGGCTATGCAATGATACATTTATGATATATTAAATAAACAAAAGAATACAACACAATCCTTCCATTGACTATATATATTGAAAAGGCCAGGAAGTGAGCAGTGAGCTGTGAAAACTCTGAAATCTTGGGCAGTAAAATGTTGTGTCTTATTTTCTAGTGTGGTGATTCCCATAGCTGCTGTTTCAATGCCGTTTATTCAATAATTTTAATCAGAATTTAGGAAATTCAGCCTCATGTTTCAAAGAGATTAGCCTTCCTCCAACAAGGAGTACATGAGAGCTGTAGACAGTTCCCGAAAATACTTGAAAGGAAAATAAATCGATTGAAAAAAAAGCATTCTGTTGTTATGCTTATGTCAGGTTTTTTCAATTTTTAATGTTTGTTTTAATTACTAATTTCCTTGTTTTAATTACTTATTTTAATGACTACATTAACATCGACATTTGGTTTCTCTAATTTATGTCTTGCTTGGATTTTATATAATATTTAGATGTAGAATTTGAATCTTTATTTTACTCCCTGAAAACTGATTCTGATTCCTTTGAATTTTTATTGAGAAAGTTGATTCCTTGCAGAGAAGGACGTAATTAGACAACTGTTATTAGACCCATTCCACAGTAAGAACGAATCTGTAGATAGGCCTGTTTATACGACCTGAGAGTTTGATGGAGATTTGAACTTGAGACCACTTACTTTCCACTTCAGTAAACTCTGCTCACTGGCAGCTGGACCCTCACATCACTCATTTTCACTTCATTCTCCTTCATTTTAGATGTTAGAGGCACTAAGTGATTCTATACTATAAGCAGCTGAGAGATGAGGAAGGGAGAAAGAATACAAGGGGCTGAATTTGGACAACAGGGAGTTGAGACTAGGGAGACTAGGAGACGTGGACCAGAGAACAGCTGCTGTGTTAATTCCCCTCAAGGGCTTCTCATTCCTCTTCTCAGCCACCCCCCCACCCCCGGTTGTTTTTGGGAGGGAGCACAGGACAATCCAACAGGTGCTGCCCCCAAAGTCAGCCTTGGTGCCATGGTCCTGGCCTGCTGCCAGCCCTGCTGCCCCGGGTTGGCCGCCCTGCTTCTGCCAGGACAGCAGGTGCATGGCAGCCGGCAGCCCACGGGCCACTCCAATCTGAGGCTGGATTTCACCAGGCACATACGTGAAAACCACGCAGGGGACGTAGGTTTGTTTTTGCCTCCTGTCGAGAGGTCAGAAACTGGCAGCTTAGGACACTCACTGAAGTGTTTTGTTTGGCCCACAGAGTGGATTTTATAGACTGGAAACCCGGATTTCTGGCATGTCTTGAAAAGCAGATCTGGCAACAGCAAGTGTTCATTTGCTCACAGACAGCAAAATTTGGCAGGAACAGGGAGGCAGCTGGCCCCTCAGACAGGACTCAGGCTGGCCAGTCCCCCAGGGCCCCCACTTGCTGGCTTCTAAGCAGACTGGCCTCCGAGTTCAGATCCCTGTTCCACCCAGGAACAAAAGGATGACATTAGAAACTGTACGGCTTTTGCAAGGACATTCTAAAAGATTGTGACGCAAACCACCTCTCTATCTACCGTGTTTGTTTCTGCGAGGCTGGACAATGAAATTGGTGAACTCATCCTCGGAAGAGCTGCAGACCTCCTTGCTGAGCGTCCCTGTGGTCACCAGGACTACTTCAAAGGTGACAGCAAGCAGGTGTGCAGCACGTTTCCTAGAATGAGTTTGTGCACCTGTCAGACGTCATAGGGATTCTCTCAGCCCTTTGCACACCCCTTAATCCTTTTTCCTTTCTCTCCCTGTATCTCAGTTGGTCTCTTTTTGTTCCTTTTCTCTTTTTCCCTCATCCTTTCACTCCCTTTTCTCTACTTCTCTCACTATAAAATAGAATAGAAAACAAAAGCATTTTTTACTTATTCTAATGTTTACTTAATAGGCTGTTGTCTTCATTTTTAAAGTCAGTATAATATTTTATACTTGTCCTTAAAAGATCTGAAAGTAAGTGCAGTAGTGCTTTAATCCTCTGTCCTCGAAGCCACTGTTCCCTGCAGGGTCAGGGTGGCCTGCTCTGACCTGTACTCTGTCCTGTGACCCTCAGGGACTGCATCCTCTGGGCAGGGCCTGGCAAGACAAGGTGGGTGGCTGGACACAATGATTAATCAAACACAGTCTGTACTGGAGCAGCTTTGAGCCTACTACAAAAGACTGAACGTCAGGACATGGTTATTTTGCGGTGGAGACCCCATGTGCAGGAGAGCCGGGCAGGGAGAGCGAGGAGGACTGCCGTCCACTCCCGGTGAAGGCTGGAGGAGCCCCCACTTCAGCAGGCCTTGAATTTCAGGGACAAGTGGGAAATGGCATCGTAGGCAAAATGAACAGGGTGGGAAATGCACGTGTTAGGACCAGACAGTGTGTTGGGTGGTTTGTGCAGAGGGGAGCTTGGAAGGCTGTGGCTTAAAGGACCAGGAGCAAGATGGAGAGAGGCCCTCAAGAACCCCCCTTGCTGGTCTAGTCTTTCCTCTCCAGCAAACGGGAAGGGATACAGTTTTTCAGTGAGACAAGCCCAGTAAGAAAATGGACTTGGGGAAGGGAAGGATTACAGATAAGCAGTCCGCGGCGGCTGCAGGAAGAGGAGGTCCGGAATTAAGGTGGTGGCTGTGAAGACGCGCAGGCCGGGTTTGGGCACCTGGTGGGTGGAGGGGCCGCTCGCTGCGGGACAGGTGCAGCCTGGTGAGCTGCGGGACAGGTGTCGTCTGGGCTTGGGCCCCGTTAACCAGGAGGGGATCAAGTCGGGAGAGTAATGGAGTGTAGAGTGGAAAGCTAAACAGCAGAGTGATAGTCTGAGAGCCGAGGATGTGACCAGAAGGAAACCCGGCGCTGACCACACAGCATCTTCTTGTTTAACCCAACTCCTCAGGACGGCCAGCAGCTTCAGTATCTGTTATTTTAAAGCTTGGAAAGCTCAAGGTTGGAAGACCCGTCTCCTGAGTCATCGGCTGCAGTGCGTAGTCTAGAGGGCCCAGCTCAGCCCTGCCCAGTTCCAACCTCAGTAATCTCCAGGTTGCACAAGGGCCGGGGCTGGGATCCCGGCGTCCACGCCCTGCAGAGAGGGACCCCCGGCCTCATACTCGCGGCCACGCCCCCTCCGTTCCGGAGGTCACCCCGGGGTCACCGCGTGGCGCCCTGAAACCAGTGGAGGCCCAGACCCCACATCCAGGAGGCCCAGCCGAGTCCACGGTGGGGTGAGCTCCAGGCCTGAGGTCGTGTGGACGGTCCCCCTTCCCTCTGCCCCGCAGCAGCAGCGATTTGACCGGCTGCTGAGTCCATATTAAAGGATTTTCAGGTGAAGTCGGGCCCAGCCGCCGCCGTCCAGGGCAGCGGGCGGGTGCGCCGCCCCCTGGCGGAGCGGGAAGGGCGGTGCGGCTCCTCTTGCAACTCACTTGATCTTTTCGGCTTTTATCTTTTGTTTACCATAATCCATCCTGTAGATTTAGGGATTTTTTTTTTTCACTTTTTGAGTCTCAAGAGGGGGTTGCTTTCAAAAACCAGCTTCTGGGTGTATTTATACTTGCTACGGTTTATTTCCCATCTACTTCCTGGTAAGTTGGGACACTGTATTGTTTTATATCTTTTCCTTCCACTAATAATGGCCTTTCCTTCTCTGCATTTATAATTATACATATATTTCTCTATCACATGAAAAAGATATGTCTCCCGCCCAAGCATGCCTGGACTTTTTTATAAGTGGGGTCATCACACATTTACCAACATTTTTCAAAGTCAGGATAATGTTCTTGAAAGTTGTGTTATTGATTATAAATCAGCAGCCCAAAATAATACAAAATGTAACCTACTATATGCCCCAATATTACTAGTGAGTATAGGTACAAAATAGTCACACTGTTAGCAGGTAGAGTCCAATCAAGTATCAGAATCACAGTATGCCAGGAACAAGGAAGATTTAATTAGGACAGCAGTATTTACATATCAGGAAATCAATCAAAAAATTCATGACAACCACAAAATTGCAGTAAGAAGCCTTATAATTAAATCACTGGAGGCTGAAAGGGCATCTGATGAACTTTATCCACAACTCCTGATACAAATTCTTGGTAAGATAAAAATGAAAAACAGCTTAAATGTGATAAAGGTTATTTACCAAGAACCAACCAGAAACAAAAACCATTCTAAATGGCAAAAAGTAAAGCTGTTTTGATTAGGATCAAGCATCAGGCAGGATTGACCACCATCACCTTTAGTATTTAAGATAGCGTTGGAGACAGCACAACCAAACCAAATGTTTGGATTAAGAACTAGAAAATAAAATAATATATATATATATATTTCCTTTCTCATAATATAATTTTATCCCTATAAAACCTAAATGTCATTATCTTTTTAAAAAAGTAATAAGAAAATTTCTTAATATGGCTAAAAACAAGAAATATAGATAAATCAGTAGCTTTCCCCTTTACTAATATAAGATGCAGACATGGAAATGGGAAAAATATTCACAATAAGAACAAAAATTATAGAAAGACTTAGAATGAATCTAAAAAGGATACAAGACCTAGAGTAAAGCAAACTATAAAATCTTGTTAAAGACTTAAAAATCATTAAAGATACCATGTGATCTTAGGAAAGAAGACAGTATTGAAAATGTCAGTTCTCTTTAGATTGACATCAAACTTTGATACAATCCTAATTAGAACTCTGAAAAAACTGGTGTATTAAGCCCTTGATCTTAACTGTCATATACAGGAATAAACACTCTGTATGCCAGTGAGAAATTTCAAAATCTATAGTAACATACACTCTTTTACCAGAAATGAAAACAGACAGTAAAGACATTTTATTCAGCTCAGTAACAATCATAACTAACAGTTTTGGGTGCTGGCCATATACCAGGCATTCTAATTACTGCATTGAATTCTCACATCAACCATGGAGTAGGTCAAAATATCATCTCCACTCTACAGAGACACAGGAGGTTAAGTAATTCTCAGAGTTTCCCCCAATAAGTGGTGTGTGTAAACAGGGTACAAATCACAGCCTTCCGAATCTATAGTCCAAGCTTAAAATCATCAGATTTGCACGGGAATAACAAAGAGCGGGGGAGGCTGAAGAACCCAGAGGAAGTCTCCAATGTAAGTGGGTATTTGTCATAAAAGCACTGAGGGGTGGGAACACCACCAGGACACAGCACTGGCGTGACTGACTCTCATTACAGAGGCAGATGGTAAGTCTCATTTTCAAATACACAGAATTAAATTTCAGTTGGATTAAAGCCTTAAATGTTTGTTAAGGTCCATAATTTGACTTTGCAAAGAGATAACTTTGTAATCAAAATAAGAAATCCAGAACTGTAAAAGAAAAACAGCTATATTTAACTTGCCATATCAAATTTTAAATGTTAATGTTAAAAAGGCAAAATCAGTAGGTAAACAGTGGACAATGTTTTCAATCCTGGTAACAAGTAAAGGGATGATGTCTGTTACAATCTACAAAGAGTTCTTCCAAGTTAGTCAGAAAAATATGAACAAAAGATAGAAAATGAAAAAAAATATTTCAAGTGTGGCTTAGGTGACCCTGAAACCAAGGCCTTCTTTGTTTGGGAAATTGATCTTTGGAACAAGTGTTCAGGAAAGTGCGAGTGGTTTTGGCCCCATTCTTTGCACGTGGTGAACAGGTGTATATACAGCTTGAAATTTCTTCACCCATTAGGAGCACAGGATGGGCAGAAATGCGTGAAACCGTCAAGGCTTATGACGTACACTGATTTCTAAGTGTAGAACGTTGCATTCTTTGCTGGTATTATTCTTATGTCAGTCACAGTCTTGCCATCCCTGTGACAGCTGAGCGTGTAATCACCCATTTACTCAGCACACATTTATGGAACGTCTATTACAACCAGTCTCTATTAGGCACTGGAAATTAGCTGTGGCAAAACAAACTAAAATTCTCTTCTTGACATCTGGTCCTGACCACGGAGTATACGGTGAACAGACTTACCCTTCTGACATAAACACCTATAAAATTATACTAAATAAAAAGTTAGATCCGCGGGACAGAGTGAGGAGTGCCAGGAATGGTAGCTGTGGTCAACATGTGACTAATAGGCTTTTGGTGGAAACTTTAGTAAAATAATTAACTAGTTCTTTAAAATATCTGTCTTTTCATCAAAGAGTCTTTAAACATGGTAAGATATGTCCATCTTCTCCTAAAGTCACCTCATTCTGTTTCAACGTTTTCTCCTAAACAGTGACATAAAAAGAACAGCGTATACATATAAAACTTTGGGACAAGTTAGACCTTCCTTGGGTGGGACCCAGCTTTCTTGGGCAGTTAGTGGCATTAAAGAATCAGATACAATGTAGAGGGGCAGCACGAGGGCAGGTTTCATGTGCCATTATGTGCACAGCTCCCCTTAGTACTCCTGAAGGATTTTAAGTCTGGTTTAGGAAAGACCCTGTTATAAGATACTTATGATATCTGATATAAAGACATAGACTAAAATTAATAGATGCAAAAAATACACTATCCAAAATACATACTTTGATACTCTCTAAGACCCAAAAAGATATACTATCCAAGATACATACTTTGATACTACCTAATCAAAGGAGATCTTGAATAGCTATATTAATATCAGACAAAAAGGGCAATAAGAAATTTTATCAGAAATGAGAAGTATTTCAAAATGATGAGCAAGATCATTAAGAAAACTTAAGAATCCTAAAGGTGTATACAGCCAGCAATGGAGCTACAATATTTGAAGCAATAATTGGTTGAACCAAAAGCAGAAATAGATAAGTCCACAATTATAGTTGAAGATTTCCACTCATCCTCTCTGAGTAATTAATAGAACATGTAAAAAAAAATGGTAAGACTACAAAACTCTTGAAAACACTGTCAACCAGGTAAACATACCTGATGTTTATATATCACACCGCTCAGCAGCAGGACAGTCCATATTCTTTTGAATGCCTATGGTATATTCAGTAGAATCACGTTAGGCCATCAAACAAGTCTCAAAATATTTTAAAAGATGGAAATCATGCAAAGTATATTCTTTGTCAAAACTAAAATAAGCTAGAGGTCCATAGTAGAAAAATGTCTGGAATATATCCTGATCGTTAGAAATTGAACATCTAAATAACAAATCTGCCAATGGAAGTTAGATCTATTTTTAATGAATGAAAATAAAAATAATATAATTTGTGGTATGCAAGTAAGCAGCACTTCATGCAAAATGTACACCTTTAACTGTTTACATTCGATCTACGTTTTTGCCTCAAGGTACTTGGAAAAAAGGAATTAAATCCTAAGAAGAAAAGTAATAAAAGAGCAGGAATCAACTAGATAGAAAACAGAAAAGTAATTTTTTAAAAAAAGAATAAAACCCCAAATTGGGTTTTTGAAAAAGAGCAATAAAATCAGTCAAGAGTAAAGGTAATGGACAAACTGCCCTACACCCTCGGCCGCCACCACGCAGAGCAGAAGGATAATAACATTTTGAATGGCACCTTTTATCAGTAAATTTGACAACATAAATGATTTTTTGTTTCTTGGAGACAAGGTCTCCTCTCTGTCTCTTGAGCTGGAAAGCTGTGGCATCATCATAGCTCTTGACAACCTTGAACTCCTGGGCTCAAGCAATCATCCTGACTCAGCTTCCTGAATAGCTGGGACTACAGGCACCTGCCACCACCCTCAGCTAATCTTTCTGTTATTCTGTAGAAATAGTGTTTCCCTATTGCCCAGGCTGGCCTTGAACTCCTGACCTCCAGTGATCCCCCACCTTGGACTCCCAAGTGCTAGGATTACAGGGTTGAGTCACTGTTCTCAGCCTGAAAGAAATTCTTGAAATACACAATGTATTGCAGCTCAACTATGGAGAAATAAGCAACCTGCGTGAATTAGTTTAAAAACCTGAATTAGTTTAAAACCTGAATTAGTTTAAAAGCTCCACATATAATAAACTGAAGGCCCAGGTGACATGACTTGATCAGTTCTTCCATTCAAGGAAGAAATAATACCAGTTTTGCACTAACTTAAAAGATAAAAAGAGAGAGAGGGAGAGAAGGAAGTCATGCTTCAGAAGTCCATTTCTTAGGCCGGTATTACCCCCAGAAATGAAAACCAAACAGTGTTATTACCTGGAAATATCACCACAGATGAATCTGCCTTATGAGCACAGATGTAGAAACCCACAACATACTAGTAGTTTAAACCTAGCAATGTATAAAAGGAATGAAAGGTTGGTTTAACATTTGAAAGCCAAGCAATGTAATTTATCATACTGACTAAAACAGAACAACATACCTAATAAACACAGAAGAGGCATTTGAGAAAATCCAATACACATTCGTTATAAAGACTCTGGGTAGGCTCGGCGCCTGTGGCTCAAGCGGCTAAGGTGCCAGCCACATACACCTGAGCTGGCGGGTTTGAGTCCAGCCCGGGGCTGCCAAACAACAATGACGGCTGCAACCAAAAAATAGCCGGGCGTTGTGGCGGGCGCCTGTGGTCCCAGCTACTTGGGAGGCGGAGGCAGGAGACTCACTTGAGCCCAAGAGTTGGAGGTTGCTGTGAGCTATGATGCCACAGCACTCTACCCAGGGTGACAGCTTGAGGCTCTGTCTCAAAAAAAAGACTCTGGGTAAACTAGAAATAGAGACATCTTCAACCTGATAAAAGGAATCTCCAAAATAAAGAAAAGAAAAAACTAAATACCACAAACGTCATCCTAGATGGTGAGGAATGGAGGCTTTCTCCCAAAGAACAGGAGAAGGTGTGGCCGTCCACTCTCACCACTTCCGCTCAGCGGTACGGGCAGGTGTCTGGAATGTAAGGAGGCAATGACAAGGAACAAACAGCAGCTAGTCAGAAAAGGAGGGGAAAAGCTCTTATCCATAGAAAACATGATTATGTGGAAAATCCTGAGGAATATACCAAAAATATCTACCAGAATAATGAAATTTAGCAAGATTGCAGAATATAAGGTCAAGATACCCATGTGAATTCTGTACAAGTGTATTAGCAGTAAACAATTGGATGCTGAAATTAAAACATCCATTTGTGTTTTATATATACAAAACACCAATCACGTTCAGTCCTTAGGATACATTTAACAAAATATGGGCAAAACCCGTATGTTGAAAACTGTAACATGTTGCTGAGAGGAAATGAAGATTGAACCAAACAGCAAGGGGTCAAGGGGTCTGTGCTCCCGTGAAGGGTCGGGCAGGATGTGGGGTAAATAAATAATCTATACAAGGTGTACACAAGGTTCCTGTGCAACTTAAAATAGACGGACAGGCCCGTGCCGTGGCTCACGCCTGTAATCCCAGCACTCTGGGAGGCCAAGGCGTTAGATTGCTTGAGCTCACAAGTTCAAGACCAGCCTGAGCAAAGAAGCGAGATGACTATCTCTGCTAAAAATAGAAAAAATGAGGCCAGGGGATCACTTGAGCCCAAGAGTTGGAGGTTGCTGTGAGCTATGATGCCACAGCACTCTACCCAAGGCGACAGCTTGAAACTCTGTCTCAAAAATAAGTAAAAAAATAAAATAGACAACTATCTTAAATTGCACATGAACTTTATGGACACCCTGTATATATAACTAAAATGTGTGTTATCTTGGGTAGTGACTAGGTCCAGGGAGATAAATCAGAGGAGGGGATTATAAAAAGTTGGAGTGAGGCTGTTAATTTTTAGATATCACGGCCAGTGCAGGATGTGGAAGGCCTCACTGAGCAGGTGATATTCAAGGAAAAGAAAAAATAAATGAAATATCTCGAGTAGTTCAGGCAGAAAAAGGTAGGTCCAAAGTCCTTGAGTCTGGCGTGTACCCGTCTTGCTTTAGAGGCAGGAGAAGTTGGTGGGAATGGGGGAAGGATGGGGTCATAGAGACCTCGCAGGGCCAGGCTGGGCAGGGCCTCCTGGTGGGGCAGGACTCTTACCACAAGGGACATGGGAAGCTGTGGGGGGGCTGCTGGGATGGGGTCATAGAGACCTCCCAGGGCCAGGCTGGCAGGGCCAGGGGCTGACCCGTGTTGGTGAGATGACCACACAGGAGCAGAGCAGAAAGAAAGGCTTTGCTGGGTCTCCAGGCTGAACGCCCACGCCACCAGGGGGGGTGGGGGGAAGGGGTGGTTCGGAACATATTTTAAGGTGAACTAAAAGAATTCTCTGGCACACCTGTGTATAAGGTGTATAAGACAGAGAAACAGAGAAAAAGAGAAGACCGCCAAGAATTCGACCTAACAACCAATTGGGGCAGCTCTGAGCCGAGATGAGGAAGAAGGTTGCAGGTCACAGGAGCAGAGGGCCTCGGCAGGTTCCTGTGGACTTGGGGTGCCCATTTGACACCAGGTAGAGACAGCAAGGAGGCAGCTGGACGGACAAGGTTGAAGTTCAGGGTCGAGGCCAGCGCAGGCTCCAGTGGTCTGAGCTGGGACCGCAGTCTTCATGAGACTGAGGTTTGACAGTGTGAGCCTGGATGATGTTACCTGGGAAGTGAAGAGATGCGGGTGGTAACTCCGGGGCACTCTGCCGTGCTGAGGCCGGGGAGGTGAAGAAAGGCGCAGAGAGTGTGTGAAGACACGGGGAGGGAGGGAGGGGGAGGAGGCTGTGTGTGTGTGTGTGAACACATGGCGAGGGAGGGAGGGGGGAGGGCAGGCTGTGTGTGTGTGTGTGTGTGTGTGAATACACGGTGAGGGAGGGAGGGGGAAGGGCCGGCTGTGTGTGTGTGTGTGTGTGTGTGTGTAGAGCCGGGGGGGGAGGGGGGGGGAGGGGGAGGGTGGGTGGGTGTGGGTGTGTGTGTGTGTGTCGGGGGGGGGAGGGGGGGCGGGGGGGGCCGCGGGGGGGTG
>CAUYQV010108991.1:0-12809 GCA_963574575.1 Galagoides demidoff
TTTTTTTTTTGAGACAGAGCCTCAAGCTATCCCCCTGGGTAGAGTGTCATGGCATCACAACTCACAGCAACCTCCAACCCCTGGGCTCAAGAGAGTCTCCTGCCTCCACCTCACAAGTAGCTGGGACCACAGGTGCCCGCCACAACACCTGGCCACTTTTTGGTTGCAGCCATCATTGTTGTTTGGCGGGCCCAGGCTGGGGATTTGAACCCACCAACTTAGGTGTACGTGACTGGCGCCCCAGCTGATTGAGCCACAGACGCCGAGCCATCAATATATTTTTTTAATAATGATACCTCGTAAGTTGTAAGTGTCACTTTCAAGGCTGGTGCTAGACTTTTTGCCACCACTATAAAATATAAATAATACGAATACTGTCTGCTAAAATCATGAAATAAATAAATAAATTATTTACCTAAATGATCTGAATAGCTGATTTGTTGACATCACTTGTTTAACTAGCATTAGCACATAGTATGATGTGTATTATCTGAGAGACAGTTACAAAATGTTTTTGTCATTGCTAATGCAAAAAATGCCATTGTTCATTAAGTCCAAACAATGGTGGTTGAATTCTAACAACTGATCAACAATGCGAACTTTGATAAGCAGTTCTCGATAATCAGTTTTCTACAGTTATGTGTTATTATTAAAGTTTAACATTATCAAATTAAGAAAAATAATATAAAACTCATATCCTGGTGAAATAGCCACATGGCAGCCGAAACCATATATTTCCTTCCTGTTCTCCAGCCATTCCCTAGCTTGTTGTGCATTCTTTCCAAAAATCAGGACATTTTTAAAATGCCGTGGGACACAGGACAAATTGTTAAAAATCAGGACTATCAAGCCAAAAGCAGGACGTCTGGTCACCTTAAGGGAGCTTATGTTTCCCTTTGCACTGCAAAGATATAGCTAGACAGGAATCTACAAGGAAGAGAACAGCAGATACAAAATTTGATGAAGCCTTGATCTCAGACATCCTAGCTTCCAGAACTGTGAGAAACACAGTTTTCTCGTTTATAAGACACAACGTTTATGACATCTTTTTTGAAAGTAACCCAATGGACAAAGACATGGTGATGATAAAATGCGGTCAACAGACCTTGATAAATTAAGTAATGGGATAGAATGATAAATAGAATGGGATCTTTCCCCTCAAGGGAAAGATAGGAACTAACGTAACTCATGTTTTTGTTTTGCGTAAATGGTATAAGAAAGGACAGAGATGTACCACAGGGCACACAGGTTTGTTGAAATAGATTATAATACAGATATACATAATTGCAACAGATTAAAGTAGAATCTGAAAGTAAGGAAGTGAAAACAGTAAATAATGTCATTAAAATTTTTTAACTTTGGTGGCTATAGGTAAACACATCACATTTAACTTATTTTAAATTAAAAGTGATTTAAACATGTCTTTTGTTTAAGAAAAATTTGCTAATAAAAAAAGAGAAAGTTAAAGATACAGGAAGAAAACAGTCTAGGATGAAATAGAGGTCTGGGCACAGACAGTGGGATTAGCAACTAACGGGCTGGCCTTCTCTTCCTTGAGATGCAGCATGATGATCTGAAGATGGATTCAAAGAAAGATGAGATTGTCAGAATTTCCATAGGCCTCATAAGAGAGAACCTCAATTTTATATGAAAATACTGCTCTATTTTGACAAGACTATTTAAGGAAATTAGAATTATAAAAGAGCAACAATTAGGCTCTACAGTAGCTCAGGGGTTAGGGCACTGGCCACATGCACCAAGGCTGAGACTGCTAAACAAACCAATAAACAAAGAAAAAAAATAGCCAGGCATTGTGGTGAGTGGCTGTAGTCCTAGCTACTAGGGAGGATGAGGCAAGAGAAATGCTTGAGCCCAAGAGTTTGAGGTTGCTGTGAGCTGTGATGCCACAGCTCTCTACCAAAGGTAACATAGTGAGACTCTTTCTCCAAAAAAAAAAAAAAAGCAACAATTAAAATTAATATAATTTCCTATAAGTGGTAAAAAATAAAAAGAAAACAGCAGTAAATATGAATCTACTTGATATTCCAAAATCTAATGTTTCCCATTAAATCCACATTTCACCTAGACAGCTAGCAGTAGAGCAAATTGCTTAGTATCAAGTATATTGAGTATATATTCAGATGAAAGTAGAGTAGGAGCAGCTTTAGTATCTGAAGTTATTTTGTATCTTATCTTTAAGAATTTTATAATTCTTTTGACTCAAGAGTAGCTAATTAATTTTGCATCATGAAAATGTTGACACTGTAAAAGGCAATAAAACATAGGAAAAGTATTAATGTCAATGATCACTTTGCCTGCATTTCCCTGTAATGATGAATCTTTAATCACTGAATAAACACCAATATCTATAATCCACTTTTCAACAGTCACTTTTACTTCAGAAGATAGACTAACAAATGCTATCCCTGATTCAACCATAGGACTTTTCACCATACTTCTTTTTGTTTATTTATTTGATTTTTACTAAATAATATCTGTGTACATTAATGCTATCATGGAGTACAAAGTGCTGCTGCTATATACAACTTGAAATACTTTTATCCAACTGTTTAACATAGCCTTCATGTCATTTTCTTAGTTATTGTGTTAAGACATTTATATTCTACATTTAGAGAGATTCCCATGTACCCTTATGGGATGAACCATAGGGGTAATCCCACCAATCACTCTCCATACTTCTTTACAAATATTTCAGTATTTACTACACAGATGGTCAAAATGATGTTGTTTATTTCTTTAACAATTTAATTTATCGACATTTTTCTTTTGTTTTTCAAAGAAGGCTATTATTAATAATGTGGTTTTTCTATTTTTGTTCAAAATCTTACAGTGCTATTGACTTAGTGTGCCATCCTTATGATCTCATTTAGTGTGAATTATTCTTTTAAAGGCCCCGTCTCCAATACAGTTAGGAGTTAGGACTTCAACATATGAATTGCAGTGGGGGGCGTTAAAATTTCATCTATGATGGCATATTTACATGGTTCGTCACCAGAATCATAGGCTTCTTTCCAGTTACTTTATTACCAAGAGAATAAAACAAAATACAGCCTTTTAAAATTAGAAATTGCAAGTCATATTTTGATAAGACACAAAATTTGAAAAGACTAAACAACAGCAAAAATTCCACTCATCTACCTAAACTACTTAATAATTATTTTTATTCTCTCTATAGCAAGGAAAGTGAATCACACATATGTCTTGCTTAAGGTGTATATCCATGTACTAGATTATTTATTATAGAATGTGTATCATAAATAACACAGTATATGCACATGTATATATATATCTAAAATTTATAGATAGATTGTATATCATCAATAACCTAGGAAAGGGAATCACACATACGTCATTTTTAGGTGTCCCGTATATACATGTATAAAATAAGGTTCTTTATGATAGAAGGTAATGCTGTCAAGTGAGGTGAGATAGACAATACATATTCTGGACGTTCAGAAATATTAGCTAAGGTTATAAGGAACTGTGAAGTAGAGTTCCAAGAACTGGCTTCGCAGATTGAATCACAAAGATAAAACCAAGTATGAGTGATTTGTGATTCTTTCTAGTCCCCTGGTCTTGGTGAACATGGACCCTCCTAGTGTCCCATTGAAGGACTGAGAAAGACTGTACAGGACTTACAATAGAAAGAACAAAGGAGATGAGCTGAAAAAAGAAATCACAGAAGCCAAAGCTATTTTCAGCCTTCATAATTTTGAGGACAGAAAATGGCATTCTATGTCAGGGTATATGGAAAACAACACAGAACAAACAAGGAAATATCTGTTATGCACCAAAAAATCAAAAAGGATACACAGTAACCTAAAGAAAAACCTTGCAACGTGCAGATGTTTTCTTTTATTACTAGACAAATCAGAATAAATATAACTATGATACATAATATTCATAGATAAGTGGACGGATAAATAGGTAGAATTTATTCCCCCTTCCTAGTCATGTAGTATTTCAAATCGAGTGAATAAATAGATGAATGGCAGATCAAAATAATATACTTAACAGCTTTTCATGATCAAAATACGATTAGTAAAACATTACTTTTGAAAGGGAATTTCAAAATGTACCAAGCTCATGGTACATTTTAAAGCATAATTCTATGTAAATATTGTATTACAGAAAGACTTGTGATAATATGGACGTAATTTCAGACAACATCTTAGCACACTACATACCATAGTGGAGATCTCACTGACTTTGAGGCAGATGCACTATTTCAATCACTGCTATCACTCTGATATTCAGCACTGTGCAATTTATTTATAAGTATTTTTATATTTATAATATTGAATATTTTTAGTTCTTGAATATGTAAGTTAATATAGCCCTGGGAATAACATTTAAGAAGTGTAATTCAAACACCATTCTGTATGTGAAAATATCATTCTTCTTTTCTTTGTGTTTGAAAATCTCATTCTTAAGGTATAAAGTTTTCTTTCTTTAGCCTGTAGAAATTGTTCCTTGTTTTCCTCTCTTTGACAATTTAAATAATTCACTTTGCTCACTTATGCTGTTACATGCAATGTTTCAGGAATGCATACTTTCATATTTATTTTTAATAAAAATAATACTTTTTTTTTTTTTTTTTGCAGTTTTTGGCCAGGGCTGGATTTGAACCCACTGCTTCTGTCATATGGGACGGGCGCCCTACTCCTTTGATCTATTTTACCCATCACCTCCGTCATATAGGGCTTGTGCCCCATTCCTTTGCTCTGCAGGTGCTGCCCAATACTTGTGTATTTTTATGATGGTACAGTGTACTGTTTTGGTTTATGTATACATTGTAGAAAGTTTTAAGTTATTCAGTGTCTGGAAAGAAGTTTCACCTTTCTTATCACTCACTACAGGCTTATTATATTACGCTTTTCTTTCTGCTTGTTAAAACTTCCAGGGCTGAATAAATCTTCCTGACTGAGGTGCATTTCCTACTTTTTTGTGTGACCACACTTTCCTTTCTCATAATAAACTCCATTCTTTTCTAGTTATATAAGTAGAAATAAAAACTATTCATTCTTTATGGACAGACATACACAAGATAGAGGAAGTTAAATCTTCTTATATATTTATAGTCTCCACACTTGAAAACTAAAAAAAAATTAAATGTACCTCCCACTTGTTTTGCAATAAAATCAAATTTGTATATTGCAGATAAACTTTTCTTAATTGAATATCATTATAACTTTATAAACCTTCAAAAAATGTGATCGATTTTATTTATATCATGTTATTATTATTTTGAAGCTCAAATTTGTATAAGTTATACTGGTGGGAACCCATTTATAGCAGACTATGGTCATTAGGAAAATCTTGTTGAAAACACACATGACTTCTGGAAATCAAAGGAACTTCCAAGTCCCTTTAAATATAAAATGGATGTAAACACCAAAGTATTATCTCATCAATATTACTAGGAAATATAACCAGCACATACACAATGAATTAATGTACATAGTACACATGCCACATTCATTTTGCAGCAGGGTTTCACACTAAAATGAGGTGGAATTTTATTCTTTATATCACAAGGTGAACTATAGGGCACAAGGTGTTTTGGACCAATCTCTGCAAGCCAGCTGGAACTGCTTTAGTGTGTGGCTTCTTATCAGGAAAGAATGAGAGGCTGGTCTCCCAGACAACGGATGCTTCTGGCAGGATTTTCATGGCAAGGGTGTCCAGGTTGGCTGGCATCAAGGATTCCAGCAAGATCAGTGGGGCATTGTTTTTCTAGACCAGATTTCCACCTTGTTGCAGAAGGAAAACTTAAGGCAGTTAAAAAACCTTATAATATTCAGCAACACAGCTGTACATGACCAAGCCCGTTTTCTGATACAGCCACTCAATTTTCTGTCCAGGGTCACAGAAAAATCCATCTGATTTATCAGCTGGGGTACAATATTGAAATTAGGATCAAAGTTACAAGAACTTATTTTCTCCTTTGATTTTTTGTTTTTATAGGGAAGAAACAATTTAGTATCATGAAAGAATTCAGTTTGCTTTTGTGTGAACCCAACATTCCAGTACTGATTTATTTCAAGGCAGTTCTTCAAATATATATTTTAAGCTGCATAATTTGCTTCTCTACAGCCTTATGATTTCACAGACCCTCATGCATCTTGCATTTGCATTGAAGAGTAACCCCTCACCCCACTTAATCTCTCCTTCAGGCCCTGCCGTGGTGGGGCCATCTCAATCTCCTCACGACGTACATCACCCTCAAAATCAGGTGGTTTCAATAAAATCTGTGCAAGTCCATCCATATATCTGAGTCTTATTCTCACTAAGATTTTTTTGTTTAACCTTATATCTGAATAAGGATTTATCTCACACTCAGTTTTAAGTAAAACTACGAATGTAAACAAAATTGTAAGTTAAAATGTATTCCCCAGAGATCTTTGAAGCAATCACGTCACAGGCTTCTAATATCAAATTTTGTAATAGAAAAATCTAAATTAACATGGTATCTTCTCATTTCCAGCTATCTTTTTTTGTAGAAGTATGTCTTTTTTTCACTCTTCTCTTTTCTTCCCTTCCATTCCTCTCCTTTCCCATCTTTTTCTTATCATTAATGTTCTAGTTAGACATTTTACATTCTAGAATTTCAAACTAGAATAGAAGTGAAGGCAGACAGTTCCTTTGGGATGCACTCTGCCCGCTCACTTTCTCTAATGCAAGGCACATGTGGTCAACTTTGGGCGTTTTCTTTCTAACTTCCTAGTCCGTTTCCTCCCATCTACTGTCCATGTTATCTTTCATGGACTATGTGGGTCATCTTGAAAGTTTTGAGATACACAAAAAACACAAAATGGAAAATCCCTGTGAACTGAAACAGATGAAGTCCACCCAGCGACTGATGAGCCAAGTACATTGACACTTGCACTGGCCAATCAGAAAGGATGCTGTCTAACTATTTGTATTGACCATGAAACAACAGACCATAACACAGTCTGTCTCAAAACTTAGATAGTGACCTATATTATCTAAATTTGTCATGTTCCTGTTGCCTTCCAGAAGTTTTTGGAAATCATTGGTCAATCATGCTCTCCCTAACCAAACTTGTTTTCTTGTGTTTTGTAGATTTATTATTATATAAATTATACATTGGGCATGTTTAAATACATGTAAATCTGTGACTTTTTCAGTGTGGTGGGACTTTAGAGTGAAACATACATGTTAAGTCTTTTTAAATAAACAATGTTACTTGACCTCTTGAATTCCAGACACCCTGTTTGTGCATCTCTTGTTGGCTGTTTTTATAAGTTTCTATCGATGCCATCACGTTTTATCACACAAATTATCAGGAAGATAGTAGCTGAATGTAACATAGGCTTATTATTTTATAGTCCAGAGGTCATGAATTCAAAATAGATCTTCAGCTGTTAGTAAAGTGGTGCTTCTGGGCACTCTAGAACGGATACCGTTTCTTCTCACGGTCTGCTTTTAGAGGCCACCTGAATTCCTGGCTTTCTGGCTTCTCCCCCCATCCTCCAATCTTCAAGGGAAGAAGTGCTAAGACGTCTCTCCTCCCTCTTTTCCTTTCTTCGTTTCCTTCTTGCCCCCACTTTATGCCCCCATACACATTTCTGCCTTCCCTTTATCACAGAAGGACTCTTGTGCCTACTTATATTTGGCCCACTGAATAGGCTACAGCAGGGCTCCTCAAACTTTTTAAACGGGGGCCAGTTCACTGTCCCTCAGACCCAGGACGAGTTGGCTGCTCAGCAGGACAGGCAGTGCCGGCAAAAACACCTGGCAGGCCAGATAAATGTCCTAGGCAGGCTGCATGCGGCCCTCAGGCCATAGTTTGAGGATGCCTAGTCTACAGTAACCTTCTGTTTCATGAAACTTAATTTAACTACATCTACAAAATTGACTTTGCTATAGATAACATATTCTTACAAGTTCCAAGTTAAGAAAATAGATAGCTCTGGGAGGCATTACTTAGGCTATCACACTGCACTACACATTTTTGTTTATTTGGTTGCACTAATTTTAATTTTAATATGTCATTTCGGTGACACATACTTTCTAGTCAATGTATGCCATGATCCTTGGACTCTATAAAATTATTTATATAACTATATGACAGGAAAGTCTAATAAGCATCTTAGTTCTAGAGTTTTTAATATGCCATGCTATTAAATTTTGGTTGAATTGAGAATTGAGGTTGGCTTAAAGTTAGTGTGATATTTTAAAAATTTAAACTCGTCATTAACTTCTTTTTTTCTTGAGCATTTCTACCATTAACCACTAAATTCATTAGCAGAAAACTTTTTCTATTATCTGTGTCACATTACCAATTACACTTAATTGCTTAAAAGTGGAGTACTGAATTTACCTTCATTTTTAGTTTTTCTGTGTTAAAAATAAAAACATAAGAGATACTATTTAAAAGTAATTTCTCAAAATTTATAAACTATACTTGCCTCATGCCTATTTGTGTTATTATAAAAAATAACACAGCCTGAGTAATTGACAAAGAAAATTCCTAAAGAGTTACTGAAAAAAGCTTTATTTGGCTCAAAGTTCTGTGAGCTGCTTCCACTCACAATGAGGGAAAAGAGGACCTGGCCTGTAGAGGTCACACGGTGAGAATAGAAGCAAGAAAGAGGCGGGCGAGGACAGGCTGTTTCTTCTAAGACGCTTTCAGGGCAAATCTGGTGGGAAGTTTTGTAGGAAGAGAGCAAGGACTCTCTCTGTTCCATGAATACGGCACCAACTCATTCATGAGGAGTCAGCGGCATGATGGAAACACCTTCCTTTAGACCTGACCCACAACATTGGTGATCAGATTTCAGCATGGCTATCCAAACTATCCCAGCACTGGAGATGACTTTTAAATGCTCTGGAATCTGCACACACACATACATATAAGCATTCCCATGTTTCACACACACTCATCATACATATGCCAAAACGTCTCAAGCTTTAGACATATATGCTTGTTTTACTTTTTAATATTGATAATATATACATTTCTCTATAACTTTTCTTATACTTAAGATCGTAACATATGTATTTTCTACCAAGACAATAAAGTTCCATGTCGTTCATATTTTTATAATAGTTGCGAAGTAGTATCTTGTACAGAGGTACCATATTTATCTAACCCTAAAGCTTAAGTTATCTATTACTTTGAAAGTATTAACAAAAAGTAGACATCACACACACACACACATGCACATGCACATGTACATGTACATACAATATACAAGGTCAGATAATTAAGTTGGTGAACTTATCCTAGAAAAGTATTACATACCTCACTGCTGGATATTACGATGGCCACTTCTGAAGTACTCCCCTTGGAAAGCTATGCAAATAAGCCAGCACCTAATCTACCCTTTAAACTTCAGAATAAACTTTTTTATGTTTGTTTGTTTGTGTGTGTATGTTTGTGTATGTTTTGATAGGCTAGTGTCACCATGATCACAATAAAAATCAAAACTAATTCCTAATCTTTCTAAAATTCTATTGTACAAACCTGTTATAATACACCCTCTGCCACCCTTAACCATTAGATGATCTCTTATCTGCTCCTTTGAGCCTACATTTTCCAGAATGATGTACAAGTAGAGTTATAAAAAATATGGTTTTCACAGTCTGTCATCTTTTAATTAGGATGATTTCATCCTGAAAAAGCTCATGGCGATCTTTATGTTGGTCTGTTTCTGGGTTCTCTATCACGTTCCCTTGATTCACGGGTCTATTTTTCACCAGTTCACAATGTCTAACTATTGTAGCTTTATCATAAGTCTTGAAGTTGGATAGTGTGAGTCCTCCAGCTTTGTTCATCTCCTTTAATGTGGTGTTGGCTACGCTTTTGCTTTTTGCCTCTCTGTATAAATTTTAGAATCAGTTTGTTGAGAGCCACACTATGACTTGCTAGGATTTTAACTGGGATAGCTTTGATCTATATATCATGTAGGAATAACTGACATCTTAATTATGTTGAGTCTCTTTTTATGAGCAAATAGTTCTTTATTCATCTAGCTTTTGATTTTTGATAAGAATTTTATACTTTTCCTCATATAGATCTTACATATATTTTATTAGAATTATACCTAAGTTTTTCATTTTCGGCTATATTATCGAGGCAGGCGATCAAAACAGGAAAAATAGGTGGCACAGAAAAAACTCAGATTATACAAAAATTAGAAAAAAAATAGAATTAGGATCTACAAAGGCAAAATCTGTGGTTGAGCTGTGATTGTACCCATTAGAGTGTCTTCAAGTGACTCTGATGTTACCATCATTAGCATCAATTAGTGTTGTAGATACTCTTGCCCGGAATGGTTTTGAAAGCCATGACGTCTCTGGATCTGCACAAATAAAGTAAAAACTCCACCATCTAATGAACAGGAGGAGACAACATTCTCACTGACCAGGAAGACAGCAATACGGGGCAAAAGAAGAAGGGAACTTTAGACAACCCCAGTGCTACCATGCACTTGAACTTGTGCCTCTTCTGGAGTGTACTATATTGTGTTAACCTTGATACACCCCTCCAAGTTCAGAGGTATACCTACTTAATAAACTTATTTCACTTTGTTCTGCCATTCTGTATTCGGTTTCAATACTTTGTCTCTAAATTTAAGGACGGAGGACAATCATTCACTGGTAACACCATTGTAAATAGCATTATGTTTTTAATTTCAAAGTCCACTTATTAATTATTGGTTTCTAGAGATATAGGTTAATATAGATATGGGGTAGTATGAGTCGTGAGACTTTGGAAGACTCTGTTATCTTTTTAACCTATATCTATATTACCCTATATCTCTTGCAACTCTACTAAAATTACTTCCTAGTTCTGGGAGGTTTTCTTGATTTTTTTTTTTTTTGGTAAAATCATTAGATTTAGATTTTCTAACAATCATGCTATTTTCAAAGATAGTTGTATTTCTTCCTTCTAAATATGTACATATTTTTATTTCCTATTCTTGTATGATTACATTTAAAAGGACTTCAAGTCCTATAAGCAGTTAGAGGGAATATTATAATATTACTCATAATCTTATATTACTCCTGATCTTAGTAGGAAAGCATTGATTTTCTTACCATTAAGCATAATGTTACCTGTAATTTTTTGTAAATGTTCTTTAATCAACTGAGGAAGTATTCCTCTGTTTCTAGTCTTATGAGAATCTTAAGCTGACTGGATGTTGTTTTTGCCAAATGATATTTCTGTATATTATAATTCATATATTGTTGATTCACCTCTCTTTTTCTCTTAATTGGCCTGGCTAGAGGATTGCTGATTTTTGCTGATTTTTTCAAAGAATCGGCTTTTGGTTTTGTTAATTTTCTCTGTTGATTCCTTGTTTTCAAAAATTTCTCCTCTAGTTCATTGATGTTAGATCTTTGTTTTTTTAAAATATAAGAATTCAAGTTTATAAATTTCCCTCTAAATATTGTTTTCATTACATCCCACAAATTATGATCTTTTTATTTAGTTCAAAATATTTTTTATATTATCCTGAGATTTCTTTTGTGACTTACGTATTATTCAAATGTGTGTTATCCAATCTTCATGTGTTTGGAAATTTTCTCACTATTTTTCTTTATTGCTTTCTGGTTTAATTTTGTTATCGTTTGAGAGAATACATTATTATTTCTATTTCTTTAATGTTAAGGTGTGTCTTAGGGTCCAGAAAGTGGTCTATCCTGGGGTATGTTTATGAGTTTGAGATGTGCATTCCTCTCCTCTTGGATGTCTCCCATTGATTGACAGGACTGTTACACTCATCTGTTCCCTTACGTTCTGCCTACTGGATCTGTCTGCTTTTTGCACATTAAAGCCTCAACTATAATAGTGGATTCCTTTATTTTTCCTTTCAGTTCTATTAATTTTTTCCTTATGTATGTTGGTTCTTTGTCATTTGCCACATGTGTAGTAAAGATTATTATTCATGTTGGAGAATATGCAATTCCCTTTCTTGCTTGCATGACTTCTAGGAAAGAAGTCAGTCTCTATAGGTAAATATTTCCCCCCCAGCTTCTCTCAATATTTTTCTTTGTATTTGATTTTCTATACTTTGAATTTTATATGCATGAGTGCAGTATATTTGGCATCGATTTTCCTGTTGTTCTACAAGTTCCTTCGGTCTGTGGTTTGGTGTCTGACTTTAGTTTTGAGAAATTTCACCATTTATTTCTTCAACTATTTCTTCTCTTCCTTTCTCTTCTCTTGTTTTGATATTCCCATTATATGCACATTACATAATTTTGAACTCATATTTTTGTAGACAGTTCTCGGAATGGTCTTTTTCATTTATGTTTCAGTCTTTTTCTCAGAGATATTTTCCTCAAACCAAATTCTACACTATAAAATGACGTGCATTTCTCAGTATGCTGTACTTCCTATTCCACAACACTACCTTGTCATGCACAATAAATTATATGACTGATGGACACTTGCAACAGTCTGTTCAATATGCAGCAGCGTTGAATATGTCACTACTGTTTTTCTAACAACAGGAAAATTTATTGTCTCTTTCAAAGATAAATTGTTTTGGTTTAAATAAAGAAGGACTTTGAGAGTAATATTTAACCAAAGCTTCATGTAAAAATAAGGCCACATAGCATTCATGATTTCTTTTTTTTTTTTTTTTTTTGAGACGGAGCCTCAAGCTGTCCCCCTGGGTATAGTGCCATGGCATCACAGCTCATAGCAACCTCCAACTCCTGGGCTCAAGTGAGTCTCCTGCCTCAGCCTCCCAAGTAGCTGGGACCACAGGCAGCCATCATTGATGGTTGCAGCCATCATTGTTGTTTGG
>CAUYQV010108995.1:0-75540 GCA_963574575.1 Galagoides demidoff
ATAAACTGTGGTATATGTACACCATGGAATACTATGCAGCCCTAAAGAAAATGGAGACTTTACCTCCTTCATGTTTACATGGATGGAACTGGAAAATGTTCTTCTTAGCAAAGTATCACAGGAATGGAAGAAAAAGTATCCTATGTACACAGCCCTTTTATGAAACTAATCTATAGCTCTCAAACGAAAGATACAACTTAATTCTAGCCCAAGAATATGGGGAGGGGGGTGGAGAAGGGGAGGGGAGAAGGGCAGTTGGGTGGTGGGAGGGTGACTGGAAAGATCACCTATATATCTGTCTAACAAGGGTACAAGTGAACTTTTCTAGAACTAGAATATAAATGTTTTGATATAATGATTAAGTAAATGACATGAAATTTATGTTAACCAGCTTGATGAAAGTATTTCAAATTGTATATGAAAACAGCACAATGTACCCCATGTTTGCATTAATGTATACAGATATCAATTAATTGAAAAAAATAAAATAATAATAATAATAATTAAAAAAAATAATATTGGTCTAGGCAAAGAATTTATAAAGGCGACCACTCTGGCAATTGCACCATCAATAAAAATAAATAAATGGGACTTGATCTAGTTAAAACGTTTCTACACAGCTAAGGACACAACAAAGCAAAGAGGCAACCTTCAGAATGGGAGAAGATATTTGTATGGTATGAATCTAACAAAGAGCTAATAACCAGAATCTACAAGGCAACTCACGAAAATCAATAAGAAAAGTGCCAACAACCCCATTAAAAACTGGGCAAGAGATATGAACAGAACCTTTTCTTATGAGGAGGAAGGGCCAACAAATACATGAAAAATGGTCATCATCCCTCATCATAAGAGAAACACAAATCAAAACCACTTTGAGATATGTGCATAATCTAACCTCAGTGAAGTGAGAATGGCCCAGATCAAAGGGTCCCAAATTAACAGATCCTGGCATGGGTGTGGAGAAAAGGGAACGCTTGTGCACCATTTGTGGGAATACAAACTATTACAGCCTCAATGGTAAGAATTACAGAGAACCCTTTAAAGAACTAGAAATAGTATTATCTTCAGATCCTGTGAATCTTATTACTAGGTATCTATCCAAAAGAAAAAAGAAGACAATTTACCATAAAGATATTTGCACTCAAATGTTTATGGTAGCACAATTCACAATCACAAAATTGTGGAAATAACCAAAGTACTTTTTTACACATGAACAGAATAATAAATTGTGATGTATGCACACAATGGAGTACTAGTCAGCCATAGAAAAGCAGAGATTTTTGTATCTTTTGTAAAAACCTGCACAGATTTGGAGACATTCTCTTATGTGATGTATCATAAGCATGGAGATGCAAGCGTCACCTGTGCTTAGTACTAATTTGAAACTAGTAGATTAACAACTACAGGCTCACATTAAACACAAACTTAATTAAATTCAAGAAGGTATGGGGTTGGGTAATTCCCCACTCAATGGGTACACTGCATGGGTATATGGCCTACTTGTCAGGTAAAGGGTACCAACTACAACTCAGAATTTAACCTTACAAATGTGTAACCTAATCATATATGTAACCTCATGTTAACCTGAAATTTATAAAAGTTAGAATTATAGAAAAGAATGTTGGAAAACACTTAATAGATATTGTCCGGGCAAAAATGTATGAGGAAGACCCCAAAGCAAATTGCGGCAACAACAAAAATCAACAAATTGGACCTGACTGAATTAAAAAGTTTCTGTACAGCCAGGGAAACGATCAACAGAGTGAATGGACAACCTACAGAATAGGAGAAAACATTTGCATATTTTATATCCAACAAAGAGCTGATCACCAGTATCTATAAAGTACTCAAACAAATCAACAAGAAAACAATCAAAATCAACCCTGTAAAAAATGGGGGAAAAGTTATCAACAGAAGTTTATCAAAAGAAGATATCCTAATGGCCTATACACATGAAAAAAGGCTCAAGATCTCTAATGTTCTAGGAAATGCAAATCAAAGGAGAAGGCGATATTACCTAACTCCAGCGAGTGGCATTTTAAAAAAACCCTCAAATAACCAATATGTTCGTGGATGCAGAGAAAATGTAGTGCTCATATACTGTTGGTAGGACTGAAAACTAATACAAGCTCTACATAAAATAGAGGGAGGGATCTCATAGAACTAAAAGTAGACCTACCATTTGATCCAGCAATCCCACTCTTTACCCAACATGAAAAGAAAAAGTGATTTTATCAAAAGACACATACACGCAAATATTTGTTCCTGCACAATTCACAACTGCAAAGATGTGGAATCAACCCAAGTGCCCATCAATACTTAAGCAGATTAATAAAATGAGGTATACATGTACTATGGAATACTATTCAGCCATTAAAAAAAAACTGTGAGCTAATACCTTTTATGACAACCTGGATGGAACTGGAGACCATTCTTCTAAGTATTGCAACAATGGAGAAAGGCTACATTTTTTCACTATTAAATTGGAACTAAATTGATCCAAGCTCATGTGCACATACAGAAGCAAAATTCAACAGAATTCAATCAGGTTGGAAGGCGGAGGAGGGGATAGGTAAATTCATATTTAGCAGTATAATGCACACTATCTCTGCGATGGGCACACGTATAACTTTGGCTCATACACACAAAAGTAATCCATGTGACCAAATCATTTATCCCCTGTAATATTCTGAAGTAAAGGGGGTGGAATTTGGCAGTTAGAATGATTGAAAAATTACTGAAATGATGACACTTGACCAATAAGATAATGTAATAATAAGGAATAAGGATCAAAGTCAGAGAAAGGGATTTACAGCAATGGAGAAGTTGGGTGGTAAATTCTGTCTTGAAGTGGAACATGTGGAGGTATTTTTATATTCATGAAGTTTGGGATGTTTAATGTGGGAGCTTCCCCCCTATCAATAATATATCACCACCATCTCCACCAGTATTTCTATCACCATCATTATCACCTCCACCACCTTGACCTCTTTCACTATTTCCTTCATCTTCACCATCTCCAGCATCTGCACCACAACTAAACAAAAATAATTCATTTATTGAATACCGTACAGATACTATGGTTCTTACTTGATCCTCACCGTACTTTAAAAAGTGAGAATATTAAGCCTGAGGCATAAACAGTAAGTAATTTGCTAGAAATAAGCTAGTAATTAAACAAGTTTCAAACCTGAGTAACTCTGATTCCAAAAGCTACGACTTTTCAAAAAATATTTGGTAGACCTTTAAACACATAGGCGATGGATTATCATAACTGAAATATATGTGCTATGTATTAATTAAGTTTGGTTTATTGGAGACAACAAATGATAAATGCATAAAGTGATACAGTAGCTGGATGTAGGAGTAGAAATACCTAGATGCCAGCTTTAGACACATGAAGCTGAAATTTGAGGGAGAGAGACAGATACATGCTACACCATTTGGGTATCATTCACCTAGAGCCAACTTAAACCAATGAGAAGAGATAATTCATTCAAAGAAGTCAGAAAGGCAAAGAGAAGGAGTAACAAAATGACCCCCATGGGAATTAAGCAGAAGGATGAAAACAAGGCAGGGAAAAAATGGTAGGGGAATGACTGGGAGTATGACACAGAGGCTGAAAGAAGATACCATTTTAAAAAATCTGTATTGAATAGATTGTCAAGACTGTAATATTCACAGTGAAATGTTTTCTCACATGGAACAAAAGAGGGCACGATGCCTCCCTAACCATTACAATATTCTAACCACATTTCATCCTGTAGGCAATTGCCAATTATTGAATTTCATTGTTCCGAAATGCTTGCTCTTTTGCTTTCTTTGTTAAGTCTAAATTTATCCATCTAGCAGCGTGTTACATATAGAACATTCATATAATTGTGCTGTCTAAATCAAGACACATTTGAGAATGTAAAGTGCTCTATATAATTATGTTGGGACAAGTATAATCTAGGATAGCTTCAGGTAAACCAAGATATACCATCACTTTAGCCATATGCCTATTAAAGAGATGCTTTACTATGCTGCCCAGGCTACCTCAGCTGAAATCTGGGCTCACGCCCTCTGTAGCTATGTATAATAGTAATAATAATCATAAATTCCTTGGAAAGTTATGAGGAACGCTATGCAGAGAAAGCAATTGGATCTAGTACTGAGCACAGAAGAAAACCCTCAATAAGTATCAGCTTTTATTTAAGGAATGTTTATGTTCCCAATTGGACATTTCATTCCAGGCATTTAAAAATATTGCTGAAAACATATGTTACAAACAGAATTTAAGATATGAAGTATTTCACCACTAGCCACTCTTTCTGGCAAACAAAAGGAAGTCAGAACGTTCTATTTTAACCAAATGCCTTCTTAAAACAGGATTCGAGAATAAGCTTTTGAAGACAGTGATATGAATCAATGTGTTTCATTGATATCTGCATTAGTCAAGTCCTGAAAAAATTAAAAGGGTTAGGCAACTAGGCTTCTGTATTACTCTGGAGAATCCTTGGAGAGTTGTTGGAATGTTGCAAAGTAGCCATAAATTCATGTGTCCACTAAGCACTGTGTTTGGACACACAAATAATGTGACATTGGATAAATTAATGTCCATGCTATTATAATTAATCAAAAAACTCATTTAAAGCCTTATTTATTTTTTGTGCATTATTTGTTTTCTCCATCATTAAATGTTAAAGTTTAAAACTACCCTCATGAATAGGTCCTCGGAAGCTGTTGCTCCAGAAAGATTGCTACTCTTCATAAAACTTGATATGCAGGTGTTGACTAGACCAGGCTTGACTAGAGCAGGTGTTAATAAACTTTTTCTATGACCCAGAAACTAGTAAATACTTTACGTTTTGTGGGCTACACATTCCCTATTACCAATAATCAAACACTGCTTTTGTAATGTGAAAGTAACAGCTGTTCCACTAAATCCTTATTTATGGTAAAAGAGCTCAGGAAATTTTACCCCAAAGTATGACTTCTGGGTATAAAAGTGTTTTGAATAAAGGCCCTTAGATATCAACAGGCATTGGAAGGGGATTTCCCTCTCTCTTCATTAAAAACAAAACCCAGACCCATCTGAAAAAATAACTGACTTCCTTTCCCTTTCCTGTTATCTCAATTTATTGCAAGGAAGAAAATAAAAAATGTAGCCAGATCCAACCCACATCATTTTAAATATAATCCTTGTCTCTCTGGATAATTTAGTTTCCAAAGAGACTCATTTATAGGCCCATCTGTTCCCCCCCATGCATTCATTTTCCTAAGTATCTATTCATCCTCCCTAGTAACCACTAATATCACTCAACAGAATTAGCTATATTCCCCATCTCCTCTTTCTAACTAAAATGAAGGTTTATAAGCTTCTAGACCCCACTGGGCTCCTGGTTGATTTTTCCTTATGCACAGCAAATAAGACTCTTCCTCTTATTAACCTGCCTTAATGAGAGGTGGTATTCCAGTGAACCTTCCAAGGTGAAGGAGAAGTTTCCCTTCACCCAACCAATGGACATCAATGCTGAACTTTGAACTTCATATGATTTTCACATATCATGAAATATTATTATTCTTTTGATGATTTTCAACTATTTAAAAAATGTAAAAACACATCTTGGCTCATGAACCACACAAAAACTGGCAGCAGGCTGGATTTGGTGTGCAGGCCTTAGTGTGCTGACCCCTGAATGAGAGGATTTGCTCAGCCAGGCAGACACTGTCAGGGACAAGAGGCCCAGTGATTTTGATTTACTTTAGAATTATGAAGGCAAGTCATAAGTCACGAATTAATAGAGAAGTACTGAAAATCCCAAATAATGAATTTGAATAATTTTAGATTTTTTTCCCCTTTCCTTAGAACATCTGACACACTATTTTTAGGTTTGTGTTCTTCCCATACTTCTATACCCTGGTATAAGCAAATTCTAATGTCAAATGTTCTGTGCATTCCTAAAACATATGCTGCTTAGAAACCTAACACAGATTTTAATGTTCTTTCTTAATCTCAGAATTACAATTACTGGAATGAGAGGAAAATTGTATCTTTTTTTTTAAATTTCCATGCTAGCTTTGTATTTATAACCATCTATTGCCATCATTTTAATAATCCATTGATCTACATAATACCTAACTTACCTACACTGTGTAGTTGAGAATATCCACAAAAAGATCAGTTAAAAATTCTCACACCTTCAAGATAAGACTTTATAAATATCAAAGAACAGGAAATATGTTCTGTAATTACTCCTGATTTAGGATGTGCAGATTGAGACATTATGTTCTTGTAAACCAGCAGAATGGATCTCGTCTATTATAGGTGTACTTCTCCATGAAAACGTACTTTCCATTACTGGAAGAAAGACATTTAACGCAAAACTAGGGACTGAACAAGCAGGCCTTTTATAATAAGCAAAACAAACTTTCAAAATTAAAATACGGTACTTCATCCCCTATAGTTTCTTCTTTGAACCCAGAAAATGGCATTTCCATTAAGCATTAAGTTTTCATTGGGATAGGGATATCTTAGGCAAATTTTAGAACTTACTTCATAATTTTTTCTCACAAAATTAAGGGACATTGTAGGCGCCGAGGTTTCTGGAAGTATTGTTGAGGTTAAAAACATCCACATCAAAACAGCTGTAAGTGGGTTTTCCTGCTTCATGTACATATAAAACCAGAAATAAGATGCTCGCACCTTTTTCTAATTTCAGAATCCACAGTCATCTGCCTCTTCTTTTGGGGAGGTGGTGGTGGAAGTTCCTCTTGAGCATGCTTCACCATGATTTGTTCCCTTGTAGTCACCATAGTTACCGTTTCCATTACAGTTGTCTGTGTTAGTGATGGCTGAGTGGTGGTGACAGCCTGTGAAATCTGTGAGAAATATTGAAACAGAGGTCAGACACTGCTCAAAAGACTTCAGTAAAGACTGCTTGCAGTGGTGAGGGAAAATAATGAGAAACTCTTCCTGCTTGTGGGTAGATTGACCTTCACATCAAAATAGCACCATATTGAACCCCAATCAAATTGTTTTATCTGACTTAAGTTATGTGGACTGAAATAGCAAAGGAAGATAATCTCTACCAGATGTGAATTCAGTGCCTCTTCAGCTTATTGGCCAAACTACAGGAAATTAATGGTGCAAAAGAGAAAAACTTGGAATATTATTCAATATTTAATTAGACATGATATTTCAAGTGATTACAATGTTAATCTAAATTCTACTAAGGTATCTCAGCACCAACTCCACTGCCTGGTACGTTGTGTTTACTAATTATTTGTAAGATGCATTTTTGGTTACCATATAAAAAGAACATTTTATATACTCTCTCTCTCTCTCTATATATATAGTTATTTTTTGAGACCATGTCTCAAGCTGTCACCCTGGTAGAGTGCTGTGGCATCATAGCTCACAGCAACCTCCAAATCTTATACTCAAGTGATCCTCTTGCCTCAGTTTTTCTATTTTTAATAGAGATGAGGTCTCACTTTTGCTTAGGCTGGTCTTGAACTCATGAACTCAAGCAACCACCCATCTCAGTCTCCCAGAGTGCTAGGATTACAGATGTGAGCCACCGCACCCAGCCAATGCTCTGTAATTTTAAAAATATTATTTGAACCTTCTAATAAACTACTTTATAATCAACTTAGCGAAATGATGCTTAAAATTACAATAAAAGGTTAGCATAAATTACCTTTACACTGATTATTCAAAAGCTAAAAACCATACTACCTATGTTTTATTTAATTTAGTGATTATGTTCAAATATTTGCATTTCCAAATACATTGTAGAGACACTTGGTTTATAATCACACTCATTTTCTGTTCAGATTTTTTTTGGGGGGGTGGACAAAGTTCATCAGTCTTTGGAAAAATATGATTTGTGATCCAAGTCATGATAGGCCACCACCTCAACATGTGGGCTTTCCCAGACAAGTCATAATTTTGAGACAGTCCTTCCTTCTTTAACTATTACATTCTCTGTCTCCAAGTGCTCCTGTTATTATGACCATGAAGTTAACACTTGGGGTTTTAATCATTCATTACCTTTCTGGCAATTCAACTTACTTAGAGGATTTAGTTCTAAGGAGACCAAAAGAGCCTTGCATTTTATCTACTTTTAGCTACAAGCACAGGGGCAGGGTTTCGCCTGAGCCAAAATTAGTTTTAGCAATTTTACTGTACTTGTCAAAGAGACATGGAAAGGGTTTGGAGGGATCCCCCTGCCTCGTCTATGATGACTCATGTCTTTAATTGGAAGTATGGGAAAAACCTCAAGATCTTATTTTAGCTTCCAAATGGGCAATTATTAAGGAAGGAATGAAATACTTTCCATGATGTTTTATGTAAAAATGGCTCTGGCTTATGTATTTTGAAAATACTACTCTTTGTTCAAACCACATATTTATATATGTCAGGGGCTGAGGGATTTCCGTTCTGGTAACTGAAATAATAAGAATGAAACACTAAGAGATACTGAGTTTCTACATGTGCCACGCCCAGCTTCTATCTTCTCGGACATCTCCACAGATTCATCATTCATCATTCTGAATCAATCACTGAGCTTCAAACAACATTAATTACATATCCCATTGACATGTTCCATCGAGATGAAAGCAGAAAGAAACATAGGTTTTAAAAGTACTTAAAATATAAACTCAAATGATACCACACTCAATAAAAAATGACCATTACATGACTTAATCTGGTTTATCTCTAGTCAGAAAAAAAAAAGTAGTTTTTAATAGAATCCCAAGAGCACCTATTTCTTTTCATGGGAGTACTTTTTAACCAGAGAAGACTTTTTTTGCATATAATTATGGCAAGAGTATTTTTCAGATTAGGAAAATATCTCATTTTGAACGTGCAGACAACAGAAGGCAGAGATAATTTATAGTAGCCATATTTAATCTTACAGAACATTTACATTACTGAATATTTGGCTGTGAAATTAATTTCTATAAGGTTAATAATATTTTCTTATTGATACCTATCACAAAATTGGATAGATCTGCCCAAGGAAAGTAGAGTAAAAGGGAATCACAACATGATATACTGTGAAATTGCATTTAGGCAAAGCTCCTGAGAGAGAAAAGAAAATCACTAACAAAGCAGTAGTAAGACATGGAAGTGTAATTGTTCCATACTATAATAACTACTGCATTGTAATGGAAAATACTACTTCATTTCCTTTGGGGTAGAGAAGAAAATAACTGTGTATTCACCCTGGAAATACAGGGTAGAATTTATTATATACCACAATAATTACTCTCAAAACTTACTCCATATAATCAGTTAAAAACAATTGGTTATGTACTAAATTTCCCCATGGCTTTTAGTTATTGACTGTAAATAATTATATATTAAATTCACTAACAATCCAGACAAGAGAAGGATTATGGAGGCCATTGAACATAACCTTCTTGTAGAATTCACTGCTGCCAGAAGCAGACACATCCTTTCTTAGGAAGGCAGCAAACTTAAAATTTGTTTTGATCCTTGGATACAGAGAAAGTGGAGTATTGTTTCTACCTGACAGTTTTAAAGATCTGAAGTGTGATAATAGCCATGACCCTGATACATCTCATTCTAAAGCTCTATAATACCAGTTATATGCTAGAAAGTAGTTCTAATTTGGTTCGTGCTCCAAAACCAAGGTTTCCTGGCTTTGGACACCATAGTCAATGAAACCAATCTGTAATTGTACAAGCTGTTCGCAGCTAAATCACAACGCTTCAACAAAATTTCAACACATATTGAATATGTATTCATTATAGGACATTCAGAAATGAGTATGATGGAAACTCCATCTTTAGGTGAGAATCACACGAGTAAGTGTGAAATAAGGTGAGTGCCACATGAAAAATACAAGTATACAAAATAATGCATGCAACAAACATAGAGTAACCCAGAAAGTTTCTTTTGAAATGTTATAAAAACAGATTTCTCTCAGTTGGCATTTTAACATTTAAATGTTAAGGCTGAAGGCTGGATATAATATTTTATCCCTGTATAGGGTCAATGTAAATGTCAATTATTGGAAACAAGCTAATGTTGGTAGATTATGGCTTAAATTATAGCATATGAATGTGATAGTATATTGTATATATTCCAAATATTCTTAATGTGATGAGAAAATGTTTGCATTATAGAAATAGTACTGAGTAAAAATGCAAGATATAAACATTGGTAGCTATTTTTAGACTGAGAAGGTATAATTTCTGTTGTACACATATATTTCTGTATTCTTTTCAGTTTCCAAATTTCTCCTATAAAACATTTTTCACAAAATGTTGCTTTTGTAAGCACTGAAATATTTCAAAACTTTGTTTTTGTCAAATTGATTGAGATAGGGTCTCTTTCTGTCACCCAGGCTACAATGCAGTGGGAGCGTCATAGCTTACTGAAGTCTTAAACTCTTGGGCTCAAGGAATCCTCCAGCCTCACCCTCTCAAGTAGCTGGGAGTACAGGTGCCCACCACCATGTCTGGCTAATTTTCTATTTTTTCGCAGAGACAGGGTCTAGGGTCTAGTTTTTTCCCAGGATGCACTCAAATTACGGCCCTCAAGCAGTCCTCCTGCTTGGGCTTCTCAAAGTGTTGTGAGCCACCACATGCTGAATTGTAATTTTAAATCTATTATTCCTATCTATGTATCAAAATCTTTGAAATTATAATCCTGTTATCCAAATGCTTTAGGATGCAAACAACTACAAATCTGACCAGAAATAATTAATGCAGTGATTTTCAACCAGAGTGACACTGGTGTGCTATGAAAAGATCTTAGGTGTGCCATGAAAAATTTTAAAGACCATTAACTAGTTGTACATTTTGAGATGACTTATTTGAATGACAGAGAGAAGCCAGATTAGGGTTGCATAAGGAGGGGACAGTGGAACAGACATCTGAGAAAGGGTAGGTATTAACCAGGCAAAGACAGAACTTAGAGAGAACAGCTTAGAGGTCTTGTGACAAAAAGGAACACAGGGAGTCCAAGGACCTAAAAGAAGCTCACGTGACAGGGGCACAGGGCAGAGAAACTGGGTGAGATGAGTGTGACTGGTGGAGCAGGCCAGACTCGCTGGGACTTTGAGGCCATGCCTAGGATTCCCGTCTTTATTCTCAGAGTAAAGTGAAGTCACTGGCACAATGAAGGTGAAGAGGAAAGTAAATAACAGAACAAACCTAAGGTTGGCATGCAGATGGGATAAGGGATGGCTGTAACTGCTTTGCAAGAAAACAAACAGCACATCACTGGATGCATTCTTAATTCACAAGGGCGCTCCAGCAACATGACCTACCCCTCACCAACAGGTATCAAGAAGCTGATCATCTCAATTTCTCTACCCTCAGGCAACTCCACTGAGCTAGTCTTTTTCCCCCACAGAAGCTGATGATGGGCCACGGGCAGCACTTTCTGAAGTGGAATGTGTGTACAGAGGGGGGCAGGTGGTGGCTGACACGGAATATGAATCTGTAGATGTCCACCTAACCCTAGAGGTTAATCTGGAAGGAGACAGTGTCATCCAAACTTCCTCTTTCATTCTGGTCTGCATAATGTCTCTCTACGTTAAAAATGCTCTTCCTATTACTAGTTCTGTATTTATAAAAGGAGAAGAGGAGATAAAAAAAAAAAAAAAACCCTCTGGCAAGGAAATTAAAAAAAAAAAGATCATTAATTAAATTACTTTTGAAAGAAGTCCAAAGCACAGTAAATATATTCTTTTCTTACTCTTGTTTTTGATCAACCTAAGTGGGCTGTGGAAGTTTAACTACAAGTTCAAGTTTTCCTTGAGACAAAAATAGTTGGAAAGCACTGACTTAATGTTTTCACTAAAATGCTGAACAAGGGGCGAACCAAAATTATAATATAGTTTGAGGTGTATTCGACAAACTTTGAATCTACCTAACTGTGCTCTAATCTAGTCATCTCTCTCCATTTTTATTATGAGTCTATTTATTTTAAATGACTTCCAAATCATCTCACAATAAAAAGTATTTGCTTTTTACACAGTATTCCTTTGAGCTGTCAATTGACCTAGTACACAGGAAAACAGGAAAAAAGTTTACAATTACTTGTCTTTAGGTTGCGGAGGTAGTTTTACAGTGATCATAAATGGAGCCCTTCAAGTCAGGTTCTTTACTTCTTAAACACCAGCTCCACATACATCCTGCAGTATTTAGGGCTTGTTACTATCTTAAAGGTTTGTTTCTCTTCATATGTAAAGAAGGAATTAGAACACGTTTCTCACAGAGGTATTGGAAGCAAGGCCAGATTCATGGGTTAATAATTTATGCGGTTGCCCAGGGGCCCTGCTCAGAAGGCTCCCAGTTGTCTTGGAATTCTTAATATGTTTTGAACAAGAAGCCTTGAATTTTCAGTTTGCACTAGGCCCACAAATGATCACTCCTGGTTTCCAGAATTCAACGATATAATGGCTGAACATAACACACGTTTTCTAGTATTAAGCAGTAACTTTTCTAAATGCTCAGGGAAATTCCAAGCATTTTTTATATAGTCAACCTTCTTACTCATAAGGTAACAGATGTAAATTTACAAAAATCCACGTTTTTCCATTGTGAGAAAAAATGGCCCAGTCTCATGATTATTCTAGTGTATGCATCTTCTTACAGAATGATTCTGTTATTTTATGACATCTTTAGAAAATCAAACTACTCTAAAGCAGTTAAGAGCTTTCTTACCATTTGTTTAAAAATACAATTTGCAAAGGAAACATGTGTACACCTAAGCTTATTCAGAGAACATAAAAGAACATACAGTAAATGGACATAGTTCTTTTCCACCACTACCTCCAGTTTCTTTCTTATCCTTCTTTTTTTTTTTTGGAGACAGAGTGTCACTATGTCACCCTCTATAGAGTGCTGTAATGTCACAGCTCACAGCAACTTCAAACTTTAGGGCTCAAGCAATTCTCTTGCCTTAGCCTCCCAAGTAGCTGGGACTACAGGTGCCTGCCACAATATCTGGCTACTTTTTGTTGCAGTTGTCATTGTTGTTTAGCTGGCACAGGCTGGGTTCAAACCCACCAGCCTCAGTGTATGTGGCTGGCACCATAACCCCTGTGCAACAGGTGCCGAGCCAACCTCCAGTTTCTTAAGGACAACTGTAAGTCACATTTCACTTGACAACCCAGATATGTTTTGAGAAATGAATCCCTAGGGAATTTTGTTGTGCAAATAGGACAGCGTACTTACACAAACCTACATGGGATAACCTAGTGTACACCTGGTCCATATGGGAAAGTAAATTGTTTCTAGGCTATAAACCTGCATTGTGTGTTTGCACTGTTATAACTGAATACTGTGGGCACATGGTGAATATCTGTGTGTCCAGACTTATTTAAACACAGAAAATGTACAGTAAATATATAGTATATAATCTTATGGGAGCACCTTCATATATGTGGTCCACCATCGGTGAAAATGTTATGTGGCACCTGACTGTAGATGCACTTAGCATCATACTCAGCTATTCTTACATTTTAAATGCACTTTGTTGACGCTGGTATTATTATTTTTTTTATTTTTGGTCAATGTTATTCAATTGTAGCTTTTAATTTTTCCATTTAATTATTTATATATCATTGCTAGTACTTTGTGATCTTGGCATAAAAAGATTTTATTTCTTGCCTTTGAGATATTGTAACAGCTGAACATTTAAAGGAACTTACTAAAAAATTTTCAAGCTATGAAGAATAAGTTACGTAATTTATCTTTTATTATCATTAAAGTATATTATATACTTATGATAGTTACCAATTCTAGAATGCTTTGTGTGTTCCAAGTATTATGTGTTTTGAATTTTCTCATTTATAATACCTAATATATCACCTGATAAAAGGGTGTGGCGGTGCCCAGAGATGAGACTGGGAGTGGAAAGGTTCAAGTCAGGTTTATGGAAAGAGACCGCGACCTGTCTGGGCAGGGCAAAGATGGTGTCTGCACCCAGGGGCAGTTAAAGACCCCTTTTATAAGAGGCTGGCTGGAGGAGGTGGGCAAATTCCATAGCTTGCCCAAAGGCTTTGGGGAGTTCTGGTCCTTTGGCCCACATTTTCGGGGTGGGGCTAACTAGGTCCATTGTGTTCTTTGTTTTAGGAGGAGAGAAGGAAGAAGAGGAGGGCGGAGGGTTCTTGTGGGGCCACCTTAGGCCTCCCAACACCTGCCATATAGCAAAGGTTTTATGAGTGGTAGCTGCTAGCACCTCACAATGACCCAAAGAGGAAGTGAAGGGACTCAAATTATTCCCATCTTATAGATGAGTAGTAACTTGTTCAGGCAGGTACAATTTTAAATAGCAGAACAGAGATGCAAACTGAAGTTTGATTTCTCCATCCAGTTCTTAGCAGCTGTTCTTACTTGCTCCTATGCTTATTCAGATTTCTGAATAGTGATTTTCTTTGAAGTGGTGTAATTATATGTGTGTATGCATACACATAATGTCAGAACATTAAAAATACACATATTGGTAGATGTCATAACCTTTATATAGGAAGATTCATGTTAAATGTTTGATATGTGTATGTGATTTATATATCTAAATCGGGTTGAGACAGAGTTCCCATTCTCAGGGTTGGATAGAGACCCCTATTTTCTAGGCCTGGATGAGCTCAGAAAACAGTCTCATCACAGACCTCCATCTCTAAGCACAAATAGGGCATCTTTTCCAGGCCGCATTCAAGCAAGGTCATGGAAAAGCAGCCTGAACAGTTCTGGGCAGTTTCTCCAGGAGTAGGGAGCGCGTCCCCTAAGCCCAAATGCAGTGCTTTTCCAAAATTTTTATTTCACAACACACTTGAACGTATAGTTGAACTTCAGCACATTTAAATTATGTCGATCAATAAAAAGCGTGAAAAGAAGAATATACTTCCTGTACTTTGAATGGCTTTTGAAAATAATTTAATTAATGATCTTTAAAAATTTTCAAAGCACACCTAAGATCCTCTCACAGTACATCCCTTGACAGTCACTGCCTTACTCATTAATTTTTAATGGGTATGAAGGAATTGAACTTCTATAGTTTAAAATAAATGAAATAATCATAACAACATCTTTGGCTGATAATTCATAGACAGGTTTAAAGCAATCTCCACAGGCATAGTAGCACAAGGAACAAAAAAATTCTTGGTGTAAAGATTTATATCTCCATGCAATAGAAAAGATTTATCTGTTGAGCTTTGGGAAAATCCCGGGGTAAAAGACCAGGTGGCCACAAAGGAAACTGGGTTATTAATCACAATGTTAGAAAATGGCTTAATCTTAGGGAAGAGTGCAGAGGACTTAAGATAGCTAAGCGTAGCATACGATGAGTGGCCAAGTTCATGAGATTAGCTTGGCAACTAAATTGTAGTATTTATTATCCTGTTTTGATACCAATAATAAGGTGATACAGCTTCTTGCATAGGTGGGTACTGACACTGGAATCATGAGCACAAATACAGTTAAACACTCAGCAGACATCATAAAATAAGTCACTTTCTTCTTTTAAATGAAGTATTATGTGGTAATTACAGAGTTATGATCTAATAAAAAAACGTTTATTTTGTAAAACTCTTCAATTGTATATATTTTGTTACTCATTTCTAATTATTTTTAGAATAATTTCTATCAGAGAAAAAGAGACACGTGTTGTCTTACGGAATCATATGAAATACAGCTTTGGGGCAACCATGTGAATTCACTGAATCTGCCAAAGATCCAAAGCAATGAAACCTGTTTTGTTCTGATTTACTTGACCTTCCTCTGCACACCATCTAACATTGAAACAATGGAGCACATTCTATAATTGGGGATGGATATTATCAGGTAGACATTTAGGAAAAGAACTTGTAATTTTTAGTTCTTATTTATTGTCGGTAGATAATAGTTGTATCATACAGATGCTGAGTATTTTATCTTTATAGTATTTTAACTACTTACTGGAGATAAGTAAAATGCAATATTTTCAGAAGTCAGTGTCCTTTAAATAGGAAGGGAATTTTATTCTTATCAACATCTTCCCTATTTGATAAAGTGGAGAGAGTTGGAAACGTTTCACTTATTATTTTAGACTTTTAAAAAAAATTCAAACAAAAGACAGCATATCTCCAATGAGAATTGGAGGACACTATAAAGATCTGCCTATCCTACCTGTTTCACTGTGTAAATAAGAAATAAAATATTTCAAGAATTAACTCAGTCCCAATCTATTACAATTTTGAGTGTCTACAACATTTCATGTTATTGGAGATAATGAATTTACACCACCAAATCCATGGCACTGATATACAAAGCACATTCTCAAATACCTATTTGGGTAGGAGATAGAAAAAGGATACATTTAATTTCCAAAGTTATTTGAGCTCTACCTTTGAAATTTTTCTCGTAAAACCTTTAACCTGAGAAATGAACCCAACGATGCTCTAAAATTCCAGGTGCTTGATCCATGAACATAAATAAGACGGAAACGAGAGAATTTGAGTTTAATTCTGGTTTTTATAAAGCCATTGACTTTTTTCTTAATTGGCAGTCAGCTTTTTAGTCTTGGAGAGCTTTCAGGAACCAATGAAAAGGGTTGTCAACTAAGAGGCCTTGGAGTATTTTTAATTAAAATCACTGGCAAGAAAGAAGACAGGCAACCCAATTGGAACTGCATTTCAAATATCAATAGATCCACAAAACAATGCTTTGCGAATGGATATCCCAGAATATGAATGTAAATTTTTTTATGAAGAGTGAAAAACAGGATCTTTAAAGAATGAGAATGGCTCAGAAAAGAGAAGCCAATCAAGACATTTGCATCTTAATACTTTTGCACCTTTGGGGACATTTGGGGTCAAAGAGGAAAACACTGGCTGTCATTTTAAGGTATGTTTTACATTCCTCATATGTTTGGAAAGAGTTTTTAATCTCTTGCCAGGACCTAAGTGATAGACGGTAGATACACCCTTGCGTAATGATCACTTTCTCCCTTTTCAACGTCCTTGACTGTAGGCATGCAAGCGCACACGCAGCATGAACGTGAACCGTCATGTTCAAGGAGAGGGGAATTCTAAGAGTATTAGTTTCATCTTTAAGATATCTGTGGTTTGAGAATATTGCAAACATGATCATGAATAATATAGGAAAATATTCACAAAACAGGAAGGATATTTTTTAACCTTCAAAATGTTTCTTAATCCTAACAAAGAAGATAATTTACTCTGCTAAAGAGTAACAAAACTATGAACCTGTGGACTGACCACTGACCTGAACAGATACTTGCTTACATCTAAGCAGCTGGTGACAAAAATGACCATAACAAATAATGAAGCATATGAATAACACACCCTTTCCACAGGGCATAGGATTTTAGTTAAAGAGAGACAATAATGTCTCAAATCACTTCAATTAGACTCCGTTATAAAGCATTCATTTTAATGAATTTCTGATATTCCTTGATTACAATCAAGATTAAAAAAAAATATAGCCCTGAGGGTCGTGGCATTTATCAAATGATTGTGTAAATTTCCACAAGTATTTGTTTATTAAAGTTACAGGAAGACACAGGATCATTTGAGTTTTTAAAGAAGTCATTCCAGAGTATATTTCCTTCATCCTCTTTTCTCACTGGAAGCATCCAATAACAAGAATTATTTTCCTTCTAACATTTCGATGCAGTATTTCTATGTTCTAAGACTGCCTTCTCATCAACTTAAACATCCCCAGCTTGTGTTCAGGTATTATTCAAGCCAAACCTGACTTTGAAATGCAAGAGAGCAGCCCTCACAGCTGATTTTTTTTCATGTTTTGATCTCTTGCCATGCAACTGCTTTGTAAGGTCAAAATCCCTCAAAGCTTTGACCTGAATAGCAATCAAACTCGCAGGCACACAATGTTCTTTATATGAGGACAATCAGATGTCTTGTCATCTTGGTCACAATTCCTATACTCTGTCTCACAATGATGGGTTTTAACCAGTATAAGAACGTTGCTCATTTTTATACCAATCATTTAAAAGAATTTTTAAAACAATTGAGTATATTGTGTGAGTAATCATTAATGAGACTGATTTGTCTCCCCACAAACATGCTGGGAAATATGCATACAAGTGAGCTTTTTTTCTGCAAAGTCAAAGTCACAACCTCCCTGTTCACATTCTTGACATTCTTCTTCTGTAATTTGGATCAGCCTCCAGGTAACACGAACAAAAGAAAAACCAATTGCTTTCTTTAACTTATATAATATTATTTCTTTATTCTTTCTCTATCTCCTTTTAATGCTTCTTTCCCTGGATGGCTTTGTTTTTTATCTTTTGAAGACCTGAAAACTCCCTAGCGACAACTTGGATTTGTCCGATGATGGCACACTTTTGAGAAGACTAATGAGGGAAAAACTGAGACAGGAGCTTAAGAAAGGTTTGAGCTTAGTGATCTGGCCAACAACTTGCCTAATGCTAAGTCCATTTATCTGCCCCCGGTCTGGAATAGGAGTGCATAACTGTTTGAAAATAAAAATAAAAAGAAATCACAGTGAGCTATAAAAAAGCCCTCCAGACTCACTAAACAGTATGACTTACATATCAAGAGCACCTTTTTTCCCTTCAAAATGCTTTCAAGTCTACAGCTTTATTTCATCCTTATCACATCACTGTGAGAATTCAGAACAAATGTATACTGCAATGCTGGACATCATCTTGTAAAGAACGGTACAAATCAAAGCTAAGGCTGTTTCATTACAGTTTTAAAAGTTGGAAAATGAGAAGCAAAAGGCCTAGGTGGTGGTCTCATAACATTTAGCCCATTAAAAATAAAGCTTTTAATGATGTTTCACCAGTGAGAAGAATCAAATCCATTGCATTTTGGTGAGACATACAAACTTCATCCCAAAGTAGTCCCATTCCAAAGGAATGAACTTATTTAAATATTGCATTCCTAGGAAGGTGTCCATTTTCACATTTCAGCCAATAGTGTAAAAATCCCGAAGGTAAGAGTCAGCTCACGTGCTATTGTCTTTCTAACCCAGTGTTTTTAAAAATAGGGTCTGCAGACTTTGTCAAAAGCTGACATTTTTAGATGCAGATTCCTGGGTCCTTTCCCTCACCTATTGAATGAGATTTTCTGAGCATGGGGTCTAGAAATATCCATTTTAATTAGCTTCTCCTGGAGATTATTACACAGACTCAAGTATTTTAACCACTTTACATAATGCAAATGAACCAGAATATGACCTGCGCTTAACCGTTGTACCTCTACACATATATCCCTTAAAAGAGATGAATTTCAAAAACAACTTTATCAAAAAATGCCAACTCTCCTTAACATGGTAACTAATTTTATCGCAGCAATAATCTATGAAACCAATGAGAACATAATGGAATAATGTCATCGTCAGGTTAAAAATATCAAATTTACCAGTGCCTCATATATTGATTACATAGATACCAATATATGGCAAGGTAGACATGGGCAGATCATATATAAGAGAAAGCAAGATCTAGTCGTAAAATCCTGGTCAGATCAATTAACTGCTAAAAAGATGCTTAATGGAAAACAAATGGAGTTTTTATTATTTAATGATTACATGGGAAATTATTGCAATTTAGACTCATGTTTCTTCAAATTTTAAATTTTGAATATGAATTTAAGTATAAACGATAGATTGAACTGTGATTGAAAATCATACATGTTGGCTGATAACAGTTTCTTAAATTTTATTTCTGCAAACAGTAATTCAAACTTCATTTCTTCAGCAAACATTTTTCTCAGTAGTATAATACTCATCAGATGTCAATTCCCAAAACAAATTCCTGCACTTGTCTTATGCAGAGACTATATCCGCCTAAAATCTATTGAATATGGTCATTGCATTAATAGAGGTATATGCATGGTTCATTAATCTATGAATTGTGATCAATAAGTAAAATCCAGGAAACTCTATGGCAGAATATGTTAAATACTATCATAAGACATTAATAGTTAATATCTTGAGTGATGACCCACTATTACACTATCCAACTGTATCAGAAAACAAAATTTCTACTTTTAAAATAACCCAGATTGGGTGGGCGTGGTGACTCAGACCTGTAATCTTAGCATTCTGAGAAGCTGAGGCAGGTGGACTGGTTGAGTTGAGGAGTTCGAGACCATCCTGAGCATGAGTGAGACCCTATGTCTACTAAAAATAGAAAAAGTAGCGGGGGTCATGGCAGGTGCCTATAGTCCCAGCTACTCGGAAGACTGAGGCAAGATCACTTGACCCCAGGAATTTGAGGTTGCTGTGAGTGATGATGTCATGGCACTCTGCCATGGCAACAGAGTGAGACTCTGTCTCAAAATAATAAAATAAATAAAATCATAAAATACAATATCCATTTTTTTAAATTACTAAAAATTTAAACATTCTGAAAATAAAACTAAATTATTGGAGTACTAAGGTCACTGGAAAGTTTTCCTAATTAATCTCTTGCCCATATGTGTATGTATACCTAAGACATGTTCATGATTTTATGATCTCAGCAGTTTGTGGCACAAAGTACTACCAGTAACTTTCCTTGGACAATTTAATTTTATTCTCTAAGCTTCATTTTTATCCGGAGTAAAACGGGGTTGACTTATGGCCTTCTCAGTTGTATGAACCTATGATTTGGTGTTGAATTGTGACGATACAGTTCCCTAGTATTTTGTCTACCTGTTCTAAGTCATATAGCTTACTGTTACTATCAGAGTAGAAGGGACTACACTCTAAAACAGTCATTTCAGCCAATTAGTACGCATTCCCCTCACACTCCCCCACTGTCCAGTAAAAAGACAGACAAGATAGCCATGTTTTCATTCTACTGAATACTAGGCAAAAACCAAACCTGTTACATCTTTTGTAGTATTATAACATTGATGCTCTCTTACAGCAGGTTTCAAAAACCTCTGGGATAGTGTATAGTACAAAACTGACATCACTAACCTGCGCTGAACTCTTTTCAAGCCTTTGGAGTAAATTATCCCAACGCTGGGCAAAGTTTTCCAACCAAGCTTCCATCTTTTGGGTCACGGACTTATTTTTCAGTGTTGAAAGAAGATCTTGGTTGAGTGAACAGAGTTTGTCCATGGTTTGCTTTTTCTTTTCTAGATCTGCTTTTAAAACCTGTTCAAACAAGGAAAATTATAGAATAAGTCTATGTTACGTTTTACACAATATTCTAGTTCAGTCTTCTTTGGCATTTAATAGCTCAATCATATGAATAAGGTAAGACTGTTATCATTTCTGCATAGGATTAAGAGTCTATAAAAATATAGGTAGAAAATAATTTGAATACTCTCCCCAGGAAGCCTGAAGAACAAGGAAATCAGATGTAAAATAACAACCTAGTAGAGACACTTAAGAACTACCTTAAAATAATCCGATGGACTGCCAAGTGAAAGGGTAGTTTTGCTTCAAAAGGCAAAATGGGAATCAGCAATGGAAGTTGCTTTTTAACATTTGGAAATGGAATGCATGGCTCTTGGATGGTAGTGAATTTCTCTTTAATTTCTGATAGAATTCAAATGAAAACTGTCTGTCAAGTGCCAGAAAGACAAAAGAGAAGCTAGTGGTTTGAGAAGATGAGAATAGCTAAGGGCGCCTTGTTGTTCTTAAATGCTGGGGTTATTTGAAAATTGCAATATTACCTATTGGCACAATTTTAATATTCCGGTCATTCTCTTAAGATAAAAACTTTTTTCTATGGTTTACTACCCTGGAAATTTTTGTAGCATCAGTTATTCAATTAAAATTTGGCTATTTAAATAATTATTTTCTAAGGCTAATTCTAGGAGCCCGTTAATTAAAAGAACTAAGTCATTGAGCATGGCACAAATCCTTCAGATTCTCTGCATATCTTAAAGATACATATATGTTTTTAGGATTCTCTTCTATATTACTTATACTTCCAAGGTTCTTGTGAGCTATAGAGGGTCACATGTTCCCCTGGGTTGATTTGGAATGAACAATGTGGCATCTATGAAATCAGATCAGGGCAGATCATTCTCATTTATCCATTAAAGTCACCTTGTACGTGGGGCAATCCCATTCCCATGTACCAAATTCTTGTCCCTGACTTACATAAAAGAAGGAAAATAATCATTTTATAGCTATATTATAATCCTGTCTTTTTAAAGTAGCAAGTACAATGAATATAAATTAAACTGTGATAGCTATCTCCCCAAAACGAATGCAAGCACAACAAACATTACAGGTGGCAAAGTTGTCACAAAACATATGCAAGGATTGCTCACAAACTAAAGTGTTATCAACATAGAGCCATCAATACATCCTCCCTGAAAAGGAGAGTGCATGTAGCTCATTTGGGCATGCCACCTGCCTTGAGAGCTCAGAACTACACAATGCTCAGATGTCTCCTTCAACTAATTTGTCCTTTACTCAGAATCTGCTTCATCTGGTCTATTTTATATTGCAGTTCATGCCATTTTTCAGAGTAAACGAGGTGTGTTTTAAAGTTTATTTCTAATTCCCCTCACTAATTATTTTATTACTTTTCTCAACCCGAAAGAATGTAATAGACCAAAACATGAATTAAGCTATTATAAGTTGAATTCATATCAAAATAAAGCTTTTGGCATGGGAGTTTAGCAATCTGTGTGGTTTGTATATTAATTTTGTTTGTTTAATCCACGTTAGCCTTCCATTAAATTTAAGTGCATACTTGGACATTAGTAAAACAGTTTATGCTACCTGCCCCGTGTGGAGAACCAAATTGGAACACCAACATATATTTCTCCAGTTACTTCATGGAGTCCCATTTTCCTTTTCTCTTTATTAATTGTTAGCATGCATGTATTTTGGTGAAAGCCACAAGTTCTTTATGGAAAGAGAAATGATGTAAACAAAGACATGTATTTTTAAATGAAAAGATATAAGTATAACAACTCTTTAGCTTACTTTCTCAGAGCATAAGGAACTATTTTAAATAGTCCTATGTGTAAAGCTAAATGGTCTAATCATCATTTAAGCTAAATATGTAATAGTTGGGAACATTTCAAAACAGGGCTGTGACAATTATGTTTAAAGAAGGGGATGGCAATGGAAATCTAGGGGTAAAAACTAAGCCTTTGGTGTTAACAGGAAACCAAATGAGAGAAAGCATCTGGTAAGCACTATAAAAATGAAAGTAAAAGTCACCCTTGAAAAAGTATACTCAAGGTAAAATAAAAAAATGTTATAATGAAACACTATAATTTTTGAATGAATATATTTTTACATAAATCTTTATGTCAAAAACCCTGAATACTGATCTTCTACCTACTAAATTCTAGATAGGAGTATATTTATTTATTTATTTATTTATTTGAAACAGTCTCACTATGTTGCCCTCAGTAGAGTGCTGTGGCATCACAGCTCACAGCAACCTCAAACTCTGGGGTTTAAGCCATTCTCCTGTCTCAGTCTCCCAAGTAGCCGGGACCACATTACCTGCCACAATGCCCAGCTTTTTTTTCTGTTTCAGTAGTCATTTTTGTCCAGCAGGCCTGGGCTGGGTTTGAACCTGCCAGCCTCAGTGTATGTGGCCAGTGCCCTAACCACTGAGCTAAGGGCGCTGAGCCTGAGTTGTTTTCTTTTTTTTTTTTTAAATGATGGAAAAGAAAGGAAATCTATATTATACTGATCCAGTATTGCCAAATACACTGGATCATAGTAATGAATTACTTTGTCCTGTCTATCCTTGAATGCTAATTATTTTATACTTGGATCTTAAATGTACATATTAAATAACTATGACTTATTATCACATAAAATATGTCTTTCTGCATATCAAGAACTGACGATATGTCCATGAGTGCCACAGACCCATAGACCTCGAGAACATTTAGGAGATAAAAGGAAGATCTCGAAAACTTATGTAAGGCAAAGATCATCTGAGGTATTGAAAATATATATATATTTCATTTTCATAGATGGCGCCAGGTGCCTAAGACCCACCTACAAGGTAGGCAGGAATGAAGGCTTCGGTCAATAAAACAGATTGGGTCAGTAGCAGATATGGGGAAGAGACAGATATATTGTTCAAAATGACAGAGTATACAGAAGTTTTATCTGGGCAAAGTCAGAAAATGATTTGATGTGAAAAAACAATGCATACTTATAAAAGGCCGAAGAAACCCTTGCCCTATTCTCATTAGGAGTATTTTTCAGATAATAGTATCAAGGCAATTTCTATTAGGCTGAGAAATTTGAATTATATATCTCTATCATCTGTAGTTACTTATCTATCTATATGTAGAAGTACTCCAATTAATTCCAGTCAACAATTGCACTTAGGTGGATTGATCCATTGTGGAGGTGCTCAGTGCGAGGAAACATCAGAATCACCTGAAAGTTTTATTACACTGCCTATTACTGAGCTCTGCCTCGAGAGTTTGAATCAGTAGGTTTGGGAGAGCCTAAGAATCTGCATTTCTTACTGATTCCCAGGTGATGCTGATGCTGCTGGATGGGGAAGCACACTTTGAGAACCACTGATTATATTTGGATGAATTCTTCAAGGGCCATCACAGGAATTGAGGTCAAGGTGGCAAGTCATGGCAAAAGAGCACTGTCAACAGGGACTTGCTGAACTCCCTCTATGTCAATTGATCCCACAGACAACTTGAGAGTATCTTCAATTCCACGGTACTCCCATATCCCTTACACACCACACTCTCCTTCGATCATCAGGCTTCCCCAGAGTAGTCCTCTGGAAAATACCAACAGTCCTCACAACAGCAATACTCTTCTGAAAGAGATTTCTTCTAGAATTGGGCTTGCCAATGATAACTCACATGATTCTCTATGCCCCAGAATTCACATCATAAAAGCCACTGTTTCTTCTCTCCTTAAATCTTTATCCTTTATGCCAAATTAAAAAAAATATGTTTTTATAATAAAAATAGACTTACATGCTGTGGAGTTAGAGGAAATGAAATATGACACTGGCTGCCTGCCTCCCACTCCAAGGGAAAGTAGGAGACTATCCCATGGGTTACTAGAGATAATATTTTAAAACAAATTACACTGATTGTAAATAAAAGACTTTTTAGCACATTGTATCTATACCTAGGTATGGAGTAGGAACTGGTGACAGATGGTACCTGTTTTGGGTCTCAGATTGTGACATATTTTAATGAACATTAAATTCTTATTCACTGCCTGAGTCAGCAGGGGAATTTTACCTCAAATTCTAGACCAGCTGTCAGGTTTTGTTAATTGGCTTAAACTATCAAATAATAAGACTTATACAAAACAGATTTTCACTATGTTCACAAGGAAAGTGACATAACACAAATTTTAATCATATTGGAAAATTATTGAGACATTTCTAAGAGAGCATTTTTATGGCCCGGAGGCTAGAAATATCTTTTTCTCACAAAAATGTCAACATAGTGGCACATGATTGTTTGAAATGACAGTTCTTAGGTGAAGTTACCTTTTCCCAAGGAATCAGATGATATGAGGAATTTTGAAACAGCTTGAAAACCCTGGACCTGAGTCTTGATGTCTTAGTGCTCATTTTATGTCCGCTACTATTGTTATACGATAACTTATACAGGCCAGGTGTATTTTAGTTCTTGAACTTCCTCTTGTGAAACAACCTGGGTAGCTTATCTTAAGGAACTTTAGACATGCAAGTGGATTGGGGATATACAAGGTGATATATAAAATCTCAGCTAGCTTTAACATATTTGGATTTTGTGTAACTGTAGCTTCCTATGAACAACTTTTACACTGTGTATAATCAAGAATATACATAGTAACAAGCACATGGTATTAAAATTGGGAGTTTATTATCATGCAAAATAACTTTGTAATGCTCTGGCACATGGCATTTTCCAAAGATGACTATGAGAAATCCTCCCATCTCAGATGCTCTTCTATAATTTGGTCGCAGTGCTTTTCCATAAAGAGATGAAGTTTAATTGCTTTTTCTTGAATCTAGGCAGGTGTCTGACTGTTTCAACTAACAGAATATGCTTGGTAGTCCCAACTATGATTGACCCTTGGAAGCATGTGCTTCTGCATTTAACTAGCAATGTGGCATGGTTCTTAATCAGAGAGCATGGCTAAATTTTGATAATCATTGGTCACCAACTTATTTACTTAAAGAATCCAAGTACTGACTGGGAAAAAAATTGTAAGAAATTTTCTGCTTGAGGGGTGTGTCATCCATGCATCTCTTCATCTATGTATGATAACATCTGTTCTGAATTTATCTTTTCTTCAATGTGATAACATGTACCACTTTCTGCCTTTTTGAAATATTGGTTCTCCTCAGTATTGTGACAGGACTATCTTCCTTCTCCTAGTAAACTTGAACTATATCTGCTTAATTTCTTTTTGTAAATTTCTCATCCTCTATGTATTCTTTGTAGATATTTCTCTGGTTTCTATCCCTTTTGTTGTGTCACTGTACACAATCCCTTTGAGACATCTTGGTTGCTTCTGAATTGATAACCAGTCTTGAACCCTTTTCTGAGATTCTAATATGTATATCCAGCTAATGGAATGACCTTTATCACTTGAATATCTCCAAGACATTTGGGCTCAACATACCCATTCTTTCATCCTAGCAATTCTTTTCCACTCTCCTATTAACTCTCCTAGGAATCCAGTCACCCACTGAAAATTTTGAGAACCATTCCTAAATTCTGTCTGTTACCATAAATATTACCTGAATTTTTATCTGAATAAATTTTATTTGCTTTCTCCTCATCTTCATACCAACAACTACTTAGTTCAGGTCTTCTAATTAGCCCTCTTACTATCTAAAGTCTTACTATCAAAGAGTATTAAAAATGAAAATATGTTGTTTATGAAACTCTCAAAGGCTTCCATGAGCTACCAAACAAAACTACAAATATAGCCAATATTTTTGCACTAATATTTTGTACCAAAGTAGATTACTTTTCTTAACTCTGTCTTTAGTAGTCATATTGTTGAGAAGGCATATATTATTTGAGCAATGGTTTCTTACCAATAACAAGCTAGCATGTAATTACAAGTAACACATAAGTGAACTTATTTTAAATTAAAAGACCTATGAGGGTTATTTAGTATGGAGGAAAAATTGTCTGATACTAATGTATATTTTATAAAATGGCACATACATAAAATAGCTTATGAAATTTAGTTTAGGTTTAAAGAAATGATTTAACTGTTAAGCATATATTACATAAGATCAATACAAATAAATCCATTGATATAAAATTATGAAACATTTACAATAGACTTTTTTTGATAATAGTTAATATCAAATATTTAATATATCTATTAAATATTAATATGTGAATGTATTTAAGTGAATCAGAATTATGAGATATTAAAAATATTAAGCTCCTAATATTAGATTGGCCTTTCTCGGATTAGTTGAGTAAGAGAAACTTTTAAGTTATTTTTTAATCTTATAAGTACCAACTAAAATCAAATGTCTGATTGATGCCCCTGATGTCCTTTTACTGACAAAAGTATTTCATTACTCAAAACACACAAGGCACTTATAATTAATGCCATTTGGTATGCTTTTATGTTTTCTGTTCTTGTTTGCCACACTAGGGTTAAGTCCCTTATATGTGAGGATAATCATCATTTGTAGCTATCATATATCACTCTGAACAATTAACTTTGTTCTGTTAGTTTAGAACTATGTTGCTTAGAACTTTAATGGAGGGCTCACAAATTCTTCTTAGTGTTACCTTTTAATTTTCATTGAAGTCTTCTTCCAGTGTGCTTTATGTTTTCAGAAGTACAATTTTCTTTGAAAAACCAAAGTTGAATATCTACCTATAGATTTTCCCATTTCCATTAAGAAAAGTAAAACTAAGACATCTTTGTTGAATAATCTAGGATCTAAGTGAAACTAATGAATATTGCTTTCAGATTTGATATCGCAGATGGTGATATACATAAATACACTGTTGGACATTTTAAAAACATATTGAAAGCTATAAAGTACATACAGTTAGCTTTTGAAGACTCGATAACCTTTCATTGTGATCCTTAAAGCCAGTGGTATGAATCTTGTTCACTGCATCTTCTTTTTCTGAAAGCCATGAACTAAAAAGGCACTGAAAGAAATCAAAGAATTCCAAAGAAGGAAAAGATTATTCAAAGTAAAACTTTTTTTAATTTTCTTATTTAAGATCTATGCCTTTCATTGTTAGGATTTCATGCATGTGACTCACCTGTTCTTCCGTAAGACGTTGCCATTTGAGAAGGATGTCTTGTAAGAGAACCCAGCGGTCTTCTGTCCACTTACATATATTTGCCCATCGATCTCCCAGAACCTGAAGAAGAGACAATCCACCACCACCACATCAGCCAATGATTGTTAATTAAATGTTATTAAAAATCCTTGAATGATTTGCCAATCAAAGCATTTGAGTCTATGCACACTAGAAGTTGTAATGGACACCCTTGAATGATTTGCCAATCAAAGCATTTAACTTGAGTCTCCTATGCATACCAGAGGTTGTAATGGACACCCTCCTTGCTTCTGCTTCCCATTAGGTAAGCATTGTGCCTTTCATTTGTCTTTGGATTACTTCACTCTATTGTTCACCTTTCACTAAAAAGCACTTATAAGCAATGAGATATGGTTATTATTCCACAACTGAAAAGGTATCCCCAGTAAATGTAAGAGAGTAAGGACATAAGCATAAGAATTGAGATTTTGCACTGAAAACACATAAAATATGTATTCTTCTTTGGACTGAAAATAACCTCTCAAAGAAGAAATTCTCATAAATACAATGTCTCAGACAACACAATTGAAGTAGTTCTGTGTAATTTGAATTGCCCACCATCTGGATTGTAGAAGAAAGTTCTTAGTAACTTATATTCTAACCATATGTAGATAAAAATAATCTAGATTATTATTATAAAAGTATTAAAATTCTGTCTCTATACTCTAGTGAGAAAATTATAATATTCCCTGAGTAAAAACTACCATACTTTTAGCATGTGGCCACATGTAAGCACATGCCGTATGTTAGTAGGTAAGGAAAGTCAAGTACCAATAATTTTTGGATGGGAAATGTATATTGTGGTAATATCTCTGCTCTGCAAAAGCAATGTTTTAAAACAAACAAAAAAAAATGTGTCATTTACTTCAACTCTATTGCGATTCACTTCAGAATCTAACATTTTAACATTTTATGACGTTTTCATATAAATAAGGTGTTTTCTCCTAGATAATTGGATTTATAAAGTTGGAAGTATCCTACATTATAGATATGCTTTATTTTGCTTAGAAGTAAAATGAGAAAAGGATAGCAATTCATATTTTCAAAAAGCACATTCCGTATCTAAGATAAACCTTATCATAATTTCTACTTCTCTCGATGCTACACGTTTGGATCATTACACCTAGAAGATGTTAAAATATAATTCAAACAACAGAAATGTCATTAGCATCATGAAAAAAATCCACCTTTCCCCAACAATTCCTACATGGCTTGGAGACATTTAAAAATTTTGTTTAATCTATCCTTACCTCATAAAGGAAATCCTGTGTGGGGGTTAAGTAGGAAGTGGTAAAAATTTTACTATGGTATTAAAATGATCATGCCCTCATCATGCATCTCAATCATAAGCAAGTTTTCCGTTTTCCTTTGGAAATGTCAATAAAAAGTGTCATTGGTTTCAGCATAATATAACCGACTTTCTTATTTTTTATAGTTTCACCGTCTACTCAACTCATTTGGAATGATGTTAGTTTGTGACAAAAGTTGTTGCCCTGAAATAGTGATGTGAGATACGAATAGGAAATGTGCCAAATTAAACCAATGAATTCAATCATCTCAACTATTTAATGGTTATAAATGAATTCACAACTTTTCTGAAACATATTGGCAGATTTTTTAGTGAATTTCCCAGTGACCCTGTCAGTAGGCATAAGATAAAATGGCATGTAACATTGGTTAATAAAATAGTTTCAAATAGAAAAAATCTTACCCCTTAGCTAAAATATATCTGCCTCATTTGATGCAGATATAAAAGTTCAAAATGTTTGATATCTATTGTAGCCCATCAACTTCAGTAGAAAAGAGACAAAGTTAAACTGTAGCATCATCTTCATAAATGAAATAAAATGAATAAAGACTTCCAAGTAGATAGTGCCAGAAGGTACATGAATACAGCATCCACTGAAGAAGTATTTTAGGCTTACAATCTCATAGATGGAAATTTATAATTCATTAATTTGAGTAGGACATCCTTCAGCACAAATTCAAATAGAGATCCCCATATTTCAGATCGTTTATTATTAAATTCATTGAAATTGTGGAATATCTATAAATGTGATACATTTTATACTGCAGTTTTTTCACTTATAAATGAATCATAAAATACCAATAGAGTACTCCGTCCTCATTCACAGAAGATAAAGTCCAAGATCTCTTGTAGATTCCTGAAAACTCAGATAGTGCTGAACCCTATATATGCCATACATGAATCGTTTTTCTTTTTTAACAGTTTGCACACGGGAAGATTTATTCTTATTGCAAATCTTAGCAATGTCATCATATGTTTTTTCTTTCTTTATTAAGAACTTTCACCTTTTCAATTAAGTAAAGCACTTAGCGGCTTCAATTTGGCATATTTGAAGTGCTAGAATCACCCCCCTTCCTTTGGGAGCCATAATCAAGTAAAATAAGTGTGACTTGAACATAAGCAGTGGCACATAACCATGACAGTTGATGTGAGGACCTAGACAGATGGTAAGTAATTAACAAGCAGGTAGTGTAGACAGTGTGAATACACTGCACAAAGGGATAATGTATGCTCAGGATGGGATGGAGGGAGATAGCATGAGATTTTTATCATACTAGTCAGAATAGTATGCAATTTAAAACTCATACATTGTTTATTTCTAGAATTTTCCATTTAATATTTTCAGAGTGCAATTGACTGCTGATAATTGACACCTCAGAAAGCAAAATCATGAATAAGGGGAGATGACTGTAATTAAATGCCATTTCAGGCACATATTTAAAAACAACTAATTTAAGGACGTCATTAAACATGTCCTTTGTATCAAAATAATGAATATAGATGGTTTTGCTCATTCATTGAAGCAAGTTTATGATTCAGCCAATAGTTAGCTTATAGTTATTGATACCTACCAATTCACTCATCCATCAATTGTGAATTTATTTAAACCACAAATACTTACAGAACACCTACATGTGCCAAATATGAACAGAACACAGACATTTGAGTTAAATTGTTTTCCCCACAATTCATATGGAGGCTGATCTTCCACTCACTGCCTCAGTATGTGCCAGCTTGGAGATAAGTCATTTAAAGAGGGCATTGAGTTCACATGAAGTTATTAGCATAGGCTTTAATTCAATCTGACAGGAGTCCCTGTAAGAGGAGGAGACTCAGACACAAAGAAACAACAGAGATGTCTGCACACAGAGAAGAGATCGTGTGAAGACACAAGACAGCAGTTGTCTGCGATCCAGGGGGAGAGGTCTCAGAAGAAACCAACCCTGCCCACATCCTGGACTTGATCTTGGACTTCTGGCCTTCAGAATACTGAAAAAATAAATTTCTGCTGCTAAGCTGCCTAGTCTGCTGTATTTTTTTATGATAGCCCTAGAAAACTACTATAAAAGACATTTAATATACAGTATTTATTTTTTAAGAACTATATAGCTAAGCCATTAAATCTCTCCCAAAGAAAGTAATAGTACCAACTCTTTAGAGAACTGCTACAAATATGAAAGATGATTATGTATTGGAAATTGTTTTTAGTTTGAAATGAGTTATATAAGTGTTGTTAGTTATTTATGAGTTTCTTGATTATGGTTTTTATATCAAATCTTCTAAGAACCAAGGGTCATATGTTTGACTCTCTTCACTCTAGAAAATCCCTCATTAAATCTTTACAAATAGTTGTTTAATCTTCAAGTATATTCTTTAAAGACTTTCAACACAAGAGCATACTTATCCTTTAGTAACGCATTCCATGGCTTAAAACTATTTTACTCTCAGAAAACTCTCAATGAATTTAATCTAAAACTGTCACTTCAGCTACAATGTGGGCATAGTGCTTCTTACTGACCTCAGTGTAATGAGATGACTGAAGTAGAGATTGTTCATACACTGTATATATCTGGCCACAGAGTTTTGCAATGCCATATGTACAAGTATACAAAGATGTATACAAAGTCCTTAAGTTTATGGATTTATTTATTGCTGACAAATATTGGCCTCGATTTGAATTACAAAGAATGAGGCTAAGCAATGGGAAGATTATCATTCGACCATGTAATCACTCAGGATGTTGGTTCCTATCACTGCCTGAATGGGTGTAACCAACTTGCTAGACAAGTATAAGGAATTGTATTAAATGACACTGACAGGATGTTAAATAATTGCTAAAGGATCAGTACATGAGGATTTGGAACTTGTTCTCTAGAGAAAAATAGCATATGTTCACTCAGTGTTTCTCTGAGTTTCCACCGAAGTATAGGAATCCCTTGAGCTTTTAGAAATAATGCATATTTTTGTAGAGCTAGATAAGCATTTTACACATAAATGCAAAACCACTGAATTATGAAGTTTCCCAAAGTGATAAAAGAAATTATTTTTTATTTATGTTTTCATTTTTTTTTTGTCTCAGCCATAAGAGAAGCTAAAGGTCAGTTCATTTCCTCTAACACATTTTCATGGGCTAAATCACAACTTCATTATCATCTCTGCTCAGATCAGAAGTTGGAAGGATTTTTCCCTCCCATTTAACTCACATCTCGTATTATTGTATGTGCCAAAGACATTTCTCATCTGATTTTTTTGTTATTGTTGCTATTTGGCTGAGTTTGGTTTCTCAAAGCAAAAGTAAGAAAAAAAAAAAGAAAGAAAAAGGTTACCAAAGGAGCATTCAGATAAAGGCAACTGAGGAAAATTTGACAAGCTTGAGAGGTAAAATTTAAGTATAGTGATACTTGAGTAAAGTATCTGGAAGCCAGTGACAGATTTTGAGGACAAAAATGTGCCCTCATGAGGCTTTGCATTAAGAGATAAAGTGTTCCAAGGTATATGTCCCTTAAAATAGAAGCAATTATGTGCCACAGACACACACAATTCATCAGCAACTGGGCTTTGAAAAGGAGGGAGGCAGCAAGCAGCCCACTGTATGTTAGTGTGGTTTAAGACCCTATAATACGCTGTCCAACGAAATGAATTTTATGTGCAATGAGCCTTATGAAAAATAACTTATTTCTTGATTTTTCTTTCTTACTTTATAAACAGCTATGCAGTTGAAAATTATAAGCAACTTTATCTTATCAATGGTAAAATGGAAATCACATCAAATAACTTATTGGAAAAAATAAAATCAAATCTATTATGAGGCAAGAAAATGACAGAGTTATACTGACTAACATTTAGTCAAGGTTATGATTCTGCTCTCAATTTCACATGTTTTACAACTGCCAATGGAAGCAGCCCACTATAAAATTGCAAAGTAATATATCTTTACTGCCTAACATATGGTCTAGGGTGGTCAAACATATTTTGATGTATTAGGAAACACTTAGTGGAGGCTGCTCAGAAAATATCCTTCTTGCTTCTGTTTCAATGCACCTGTAATAGCTCCTGATGGAACTTAAGAAATTCATGACTATCACTTATAAAGGAACAATTTACAGATGACTGACAATCAGGTGGGTTAAGAAACTTTTCTAAAGCCATGGGAACCACAGTGTTGACTATCCGGGATATGAACGCAGATCTTTCTGGCTATAAGCCCATGCCCTTTCATAATGCCATTCATTCAATAGAACATTTTCTGTGACTTAACCCAGCAGCTGTAAGATGCACAGATGCTGAATCCCATTGTGATATTCATATTTTCTTTTTTGCAACAGTTTGCCTGGTTTTACTAAACATTGTATCTAAAACACTTGACAAGGATTTGAAGCTTAGGATTATAATTTTCTCTAAAAAATATTTGACGTTATGACTCCATATATGTTTAATCATAAGGAAAAATCAGAAAATACACTCCTAGATTAAGAACATCTGCCCCTTTCCAGGATTTATTTTTAAAAGGTAAATATGACTGATTTGCTAAAGAAATTCTACCTTGGTGATTAGGCTGAAAATGTAGTGAGATTTTAACTTGAAGAAGCACATTCTTCTATGCACTATTTCAGACAGTTTCAGATAATATTTATTTATATGAGTATATATAAAGTACTAATGAATAAATCTGGAAAAGCCTTTTGTTGTTGCCATAGGTCTTATTATTTGCAGGCTATTATTTAATGTTCTGTGGCAGCTTACTAAACTCTGTGCTGTCCAGCTCCCACCAGTCGATTCAACTGGGATAACAGAAAATAAAGAGAGGGAGTCCTAAGGAGCATACCGGCATGAGAGTGTTCTTTCTAGCATTCATCACATTCCCAGGCATTCCTTGGTAGCTTGAGGTTTTCTTGAGGAGCGCTCCTTACCTTTGAGCTTCACGTCCTTTGGAGTAATATATGTAGTTCACATAGTACAAAACTGTCTCAAAGATGAATCCTACCAGAAGCTACCAAGGAGGGGATTTTACCCCAGGTTTTGTCTCAGAATCATCTTTTACAATCTTTGAATCTGCATGGGACTTAAAGCACAGACTACCTGAATTCTCACCCAGCTCTACTGTTGTCCAACTTGGAATATATGTTGATAAAGTCTTTTTTTCTAGTGTTTGGGATTCATTGAGAGTACAAAGAATTAGGTTACACTAATTGCCTTTCTTAGAAAAAGTTCCTCTTATAATTGTGTCCCAGCCCCAATAGGTATGCCATACACCGTGACCCCCATCACCTATCCCCAATTGCTCATTCCCCCCTTATATTAGTTCATCTACTGCTTTCATATTACAAAAGAGTAATTGGATTCTTGCTTCTCCATTCTTGTGATGCTTTACTAAGAACGATGTGTTCCACCTCTATCCAACAGATATAAACTCGCCATCTTTTTAGTGGCTGAATAGTATTCCATGCCATACATATACCACAGCTTGTTAATCCATTCCTGGGTTGGAGGGCACTTAGACTGTTTCCACATTTTGGCGATTGTTAAATGGAGCTGCAATAAACAATCTAGTAAAAATGTCCTTATGATAAAATGATTTTTTTTCCTTCTGGATTGATGGCTGGTAACAGGATTGCAGGATCAAATGGGAGGTCTGATTTGAGTTCTTTGAGGATTCTCCATACTTCCTCCCAAAAAGGTTGTATTGGTTTGCAGTCCCACCAGCAGTGTCAGTGTTTCCTTCTCTCCAAATCCACGCTAGCATCTACAGCTTTGAGACTTTGTGATATGGGCCATTCTTATTGGGGTTAGGTGATATCTCAGTGTGGTTTTGATTTGCATTTCTCCGATGATCAGTGATGATGAGCACTTTTCCATGTGTTTGTTACCCATTCGTTTGTCTTTTTTAGAGAAAGTTCTATTCTTATCCCTTGCCCAGTCATATATGGGATTGTTGGGTCTTTTGATGTTGATTAATTTGAGTTCTCTATAGATCCTAGTTATCAAGTTTTTGTCAGATTCATAATATGCAAATATCTATTCCCATTCTGAAGGTTGTCTGTTGGCTTTGCAGTTTTTGGCGGGGGTTGGGTTTGAACCCGCCACCTCTGGCATATGGGGCCAGTGCCCTACTCCTTTGAGCCACAGGTGCCACCCTGTCTGTTGGTTTTGGTCGTTGTTTCCTTACCTGTACAGAAGTTTTTCAGTTTAATTAAGTCCCACTTCTTTTTGTTGTTGTTGTTGCTATTGCCATGGAAGTCTTCTTCATAACATCTTTCCCTAGGCTATCTTCAAGTTTTCCCCCAGTTTCTTTGAGTATTTTCATTGTTTTATGCCTTACATTTAAATCTTTTATCCATCTTGAATCAACTTTTGTAAGTAGTGAGAGGTGTGGGCTCAGTTTCAGTCTTTTACATGTGGTTATCTAAATCTTCCAGCACCATTCATTGAAGATCAGGTGGCTATAAGAGGTTAGTTTCATCTCATGGTTTTCTATTTGGTTCCAGATGTTCATGTCTCTATTTTTGTGCCAATACCATGCTGTTTTGATCACTATGGCCCTGTAGTATAACCAAAAGTCTGGTAGGGTGATACTCTCACTTTGTTTTTATTACTAAGAATTGCCTTGGCTTTCTTCTGTCTCCATACAAAATGAAGAATTATTTTTTCCAAATGTTGAAAGCATGATGATATGATTTAGATTTTAATGGGGATGGCATTGAATCAGTAAACTGCCTTGAGAAGTATAGACATTTTCACAATGTTGGTTCTTCCCAGCTATGAGCATGGTATGCTCTTCCATTTGTTAATATCTTTTGCTATTTCTTTCCTTAGGGTTTCATAATTTTCTTTGTAGAGGTCCATCACGTTTTTTGTTTGGTATATTTGTAGGTCTTTCTTTCTTTTCTTTCCTTCCTTCCTTCCTTCTTCTTCTTCTTCTTCTTTTTTTTTTTTTGAAGCTACTGTGAAGGGAATTATGTCCTTGATCAGCTTCTCATCTTGGTATATACAAAGGCTATTGATTTGTGGACACTGATTTTCTATCCTGAGACATTGCTGCATTTTTTGATCACTTCCAGGATCCTGTGGTTGTGTATTTGGGTTCTTTAAGTATAAGATCATACTGTTAAACTCTTCTGCATCCATTTGGATGCCCTTAATTTTTGTCTCTTGCCTGATTGTATTGGCTAGAACTTCCACTACTAAGTGGAAGTTGTCCAATAGAGGACAGCTTTGGTTCTAGTTCTAAGTGGAAAAGTTTTCAGTTTTATTTCATTCAGTATAATATTTGCTGTGGGTTTGTTCCAGATGGCTTTAATCAGAATATGAAACGTGCCACCCAATGCTTTTTCTGCATCTTTTGAGAGGATCATATGGTCTTTGTGTTTGCTTTTGCTGATATGGTGAATTACATTTATGGACTTGGGTATGTTAAACCAGCTTTGCATCCTTGGGATGAAAACTACCTGATCAAGATGAATAAATTTTTAATGTGTAGCTATAATCTGTTGGCTATGATTTCATTGAGAATTTTTGTATCTATAGTCATTAGTAAAATTGGTCTGAAATTCTCCTTTTTAGTTGGGTCTTTTCCTGGTTTTGGGATCAGGGAGATATTTGCTTCATAGAACATGGTGGGGAAGACTCCTTCCTTCTCAATTTTTTGGAATAATTTCTGCAGCATGAGTATAAGGTCTTCTTTGAAGCTTTGATAGAATTCTGCTGTGAAGCCATCTGTACCAGGGCTATTTTTTTGCTGGGATATTTTTTATTATTTCTTTGATCTCACTTCTTAAAATCAGTCTGTTCAAGAGATCTATTTCTCCATTGAGTCTATGGAGAGGATGTGATTCTCAATATTGATCCATTTCCTCCATATTGTCAAATTTTGGGGCAGAGAGTTTCTTGTAGTACTGAGAAATGATCTCTTGTATCTCTGTGGCATCTGTTGTAATTTCCCCTTTGTACTTTCTGATTGAGGTTATTAGAGATTTTACCTTTCTGTTTCTAGCCAAGGGTTTATTAATTTATTCTTTTTTTCAAAAAAACAACTTTTTGTTTTGTTAACTTTCTGAATGTTTGTTTATAATTTCATTAATCTCTGATTTAATTTTGGTCATTTCTTTTCTTCTGCTGGGTTTTGGATTAGATTGTTTCTTTTCCAATTCCATAAGATGGTTCATGAGTTTGCTGATGTACTTTTTGTTTTTCAAATGTAGGCATATAAAGCAATAAATTTCCCTATTCAGACTGTTTTTGCTGTATCCCTTTGGTTTTGCTAACTTGTGTCTTCATTGTTGTTTGTTTGAGGAATTTAATGATTTCCTCTTTTATCTCTTCCTGAATCCAACTATCTTTCAGGATAAGGTTGCTTAATTCCCATAGTTTTGTGTGTGTATGAACATTTTTGTTTAAGTTGAGTTCTCCCTTTATTGCCTTCTGGTCTGAGAAGATAGAAGGTATAATTTCTATTCTGTTAATATTTCTGAGGTTTGATTTGTATCCTAGGATGTGATTGATTGTGAGGTTGATTGTACGTACCATGGGCTGACAAGAAAAAGTATTTTCCTTAGTTTTGGGATGGTGTGTTCTGTATATGTATATTAATCCCATTTGTTTTAGAACCACATTTAAGTCCTTTGTATCTTTGTTTAGTTTCTGTTTCAAGGACATGTCCCATTCTGTTGGAGTGGTGATAAATTTCCCAACTATTATGGTGTTATGGGGTATCATATTGCTCAGATCCATCAAGGTCTGTTTCATAAATCTGGGACCATTTAAGTTGAGTACGTAACCATTTAAAATTGAATTGTCTTCTTGTTGTATTGTTCCTTTGACCAGTATAAAGTGTCCATCTTTGTCTTTCTTAACATTTTGTGTTTTAAATCTGCATGTATCTGAAAATAAGATCACAACTTCTCCTTCCTTCTGATTTCCATTTGCTTGAAATACTATTTTCCATCCCTTAACCCTGATTCTTGATTTGTCCTTCAAAGCTAGGTGTGTCTCCTAGAGGCAGAATAAGGATGGCTTGTGCTTTTTTCTTCAATCAGCCAGCTTGTGCCACTTCAGTAGTGAATTCAGTCCATTAACATTTATTGAGAGAATTTATAAGTGTGGTGGTGTTCTATTAATCTTATTTTGTGAAAGATCACTGTGTAGTTTTATCCTTTACACCACTGTGGAAGCTAAATTTTGACCTTCAGCTTCTGGGTGTTTACTGTGCTGGTGGTCTATCTTGGTTGTCAGTATTTAGAATAGGTCTAAATATTTCCTGTAGAACTGTTTGTGTTGTGGTGAACTTCCTCAGTGCTTTTATATCCACAAAAGATTTGATTTCTCTTTCAATTTTGAAGCTTACTTTAGTAGAATAAAGAATTCTGAGCTGAAAATTGTTTTATTTAAGAATATTGAAGGTGAATGCCTGTGCTCTTCTGGCTTGGAAGGTTTCAGTTGAAAAATCTACTGTCATCCTAATGGCTTTGCCTCTATAGGTCAGTTTGCACTTATTCTTGGCTACTTGCAGAATTTTTTCTTTCATCTTAACTGTGAACTGGTTCATTACAATGTGTCTTAGAGAGGCTCTGTTTGAGTGGAGATGACCCAGGGTTCTATATCCACCTGAAAGGAGTGTGTTGGGGTCTTTAGTAAAACTTGTGAAGTTTTCTTTATGATAGTCCCCAGTAGGGCTTCCATTCCTTTGGGACAATGTTCTTCCCCTTCAGGAATCCCTATCATTCGTATGTATGAATGCTTCATGGAGTCTAGTAGTTCTCTGAGTACCTGTTCTGCTTTATCTCTCTTCTTTTCTATTTAACTACTTGGGTTAACTCAAAAACTTTATCCTCTAGTTGTGAGGTTCTTTCTTCTCCATTGTCTAACCTATTTTTGATACTTTCTACTGCATCTTTACATTCCCTCAATGTCTCCTTCATTTCCTTAAGCTCTGCCATATCCTTTCTAGATCCTACATATCTCTCATCATCCAACTTTTAGTTCTGTCTTTCCATTTTGTTATCCATTCCTTTTATTGTCTTTATCATTCATATTTTAAATTTCCTTTCTGTCAAATCCATTAATTCTTTATAGGAGGAGTCTTCTGCAGTAGTTGCCACAAGGTCCCTTGTGGGATTTCCTGTTTTGACCTTTCAATGTTGTCTGTATTTTTCTGTTGGTTCCTTCTTATGTGTTCTTTCTTCTTGTTCACCTCCTTGTCCTCCTTTATCCTTCCTACTGCCTCATTTGTTTCAAACATAAGTCCTTGCTCTTGATGACAGTATGTTGTACTATGTTGCCAGGACACCAGGTTTCATTGTGCTTTTTTTTTTTTTTAGAAACAGAGAGCATAGCCAGCAACCTCTATGGTCCTTATTCCAAACTTAGTTTCCTTCAGTGATCACCTCATTGTTTCCTCAGCATTTAGACCCTTCTGAGTTGGGATCTTAAAGATCACAGTGAATCCTTGAGGGGCAGGTCTCACAGTGTCCCAACTCCAGTTCCCTTGGGGTGTGAGAGTCCCTCAGCCTGTCTCAAGAGTGGAGCTCTAATCCTGGGTGAAATTAAGATGGCCACAGTTTAGGACCCTAAGACCTTCTCCTGACCTTCCCATAATGGCAGCCCCTGGCTTCCAAGACCTTCTCAGATGGCTGCTTTGCCAGCCACCAAAGCTATGGCAAGTCCTCTCCAACTAGCATTTAAATCTTGTTGCTGTATACTATTTGTATTCATCCACTCTGCCATGCTTTCCACTCAACCTATAGCTTACCCCAACTACTGTAAACTCCAGAAAGGCATCTTCCTGTTCGGGACCTCTGTGGGGGGCTAGCTGATGTCAACTGGTTGCAATCACTTGCCTAATTTATCAGATTTCCACTTCTCTAGATCATATGCTATATCTAGCTTACATCTCCTCACTGTGTTCCCTGAGCTATGTACGATTCTGGGTATTCTGGGTAAGGTCCCTGTACCAGGTATGTCTGGGTTCTCTCTTTTTTCCCCCAGTTATTCTAGAAGAGCTCAGATGAATGATTCTTCTGGTCCTCAACCTTGGAATGCTCCTCTGTTGGTAAAGTCTTAATCTTGTGCTTGAGTGTTCTTACTAGTGAAATGGAGAAAATAGTTCCTCACTTGCTACCCTCCTAGAAAACATGTAAGAATTTGAGGAGTAATAGGAACTTATTTATGGTAAAATGAAGAGCCCATGCTAAAGAATACAAAGTGACTTGATTCCTACCTAGGCTAATATCAAGGAAAATAGTTCAAGAATCCTCAGATAACCTACTTTCTCCAGACAAGTTTCATATAATATTTCCTCAATTTCTAACATTGATAACTAATAAAGTATTATTAAATACTATGTGAACTAAGCAGAGCTTTACAGGAATATACATGTACTTTAATTTGCAATAAGTCAATTTCTAGAAAGGCACAAACTATTGAAACTGACACAAAAATGGAAAAGCAGGAAGATGGATATCAAAAACATCAAAAGATGCAAATCAAAAATGGAAAGTTTTATTTCTATTAAATACATAAAATTTTTAATTTAAAAATTTCCCATGTGTGCATTCCAGGTATAAGGCAAGTTTCCATGCCTGCATAATCAGGTACTTAAGCCTAGCATGTGTCTCATAAGAAAGAAAATAACAGGCCAATAATTTTCATGAATATACTGTTCCAAATCAAATTATTAAAAAATATTAACAAAGAAAATCTATCAATACATGAAAAGGATTAGATCTTTTATCCAGGTTTAGTTTATTTAATAAATCAGGCTTCTTTTGACATTAGAAAAATAAGCAATGTGATTTAACATATTAAGAAAATAAAGGAGAAATCTAATATGATCATCTTGAGTAACCTTGACAAATATATTTGATGAAATACAGCACCCAGTAATAATAAAACTCCTTAGAACACTAAGAATATAAGGTACGTAAAGTAAACCTACAGGACATATTATACTTAATGTTGATTTATTAAAATTTCACCTATGATATGTATGATATGTATAATGATGAAATAGTCCACAATAATCCTATGGTACTATAGCATTTATGCAGTACAATAAGGCAATGGAAATTAATAACACAAAAAAATGATTGGAAAGGTAGAAATAAAAATGTCATTACTCACAATCTGTGCATTACTCACAATCTGTGCATGCACATCTGAATGATGTTACAGATAAACTATTCAAATTAATAACTAAATTTAGCATGGTCCTTGGATACAAGGTCAAGTAACAAAAGTCAATGGTATTTCTTCATATCACTACAAATAGAAAATGAAATTTTAAAAAGACATCATTCACAACAACAGCAAAAATATCAAAAACCTAGGGATAAATCTCAACAAAAGTTTGAGACTCCCTACTTTGCAAGCTATAAAACATTATTGAGAAACAATAATGACCTAAATAAATGGAAGGCTATTCTATATTCATGTTTTGAAATATTTATGTAATAAAAAAACTTTATATAATAAATATGATAATTCTTTACAAACTGATCTATAGATTAAATAAAATACCATTAAAACCAAGCAGGAATTGTTTTTGAGGGTGGGCTGACAATCTGTTTCTAAAATTTGTATGAAAATATAAATGGCCAAAAATAGCTAAAATGATCTTTAAAATGGAAGTAAGCAAATATGAATGGCTTTCTTTGACTAAATGTCTAAGACAAATAGTCTTCCCCTGAGCTTGACTAAACTTCAGATAGATTTTTTTCTGACAATAGGCTCCTGAGCTCCCTTTTACTAGAGAACTCACTTTAGGAAATTTGCAACAGTAAATGTATTTTTTGCTGCCATTAGATGTAAATCTTTTGTAACCCAAGAATGTCTTTCTCAAGCACCTAGTAGCCATCTCTTTGGAATGTAATTATCAAGAATGATAGAGCATTTTCATGTAGTCTCTGTGGGAGGGTAGGAGCCTAACTTCAATAAATGTCAATTTGCAAACACACATAACTAATCACATTGATCACCCAATCCCTTAACATTCTTCAATTATTTTTCCACTAGCTTATGCCAGTGCTTAAAAATTCTCTTGCCTTTTGTTCAGTGGATCTGAGCTCAGTCTCTTCTTCCTACAGCAATAGTCTCGATCTATAGTCTAATAGTCTTGAATAAAGTCTTCCTTGCTTATTTAACTATCTGGTGCAATTTTTCTTTTATAATATAAACATATATCAGAACTTACCATAAAGCCATAGTTATTAAGACAATGTGGTATTGACATAAGGACAGGCAAGTGGACAAACAAAACTAATTAGAGTTCATAAAATGATCCATGCTTGTATAAGCATTTGATGTATTACATTTACATGAAAGGCAACACTGCAGAACCCTGGGGAAAGGTGCCTGTCTACATCCCATGCTTACTGCAACACTGTTTACAATAGCAAAGATACGGAATCAACCTGTGTCCATCAGCAGACAAATAGATCAAGAGAATGTTGTGTATATATACAAAATGAAATGTTATTTGGCCATAGAAGGGAAGGAAATCGTGTCACTTGTAGCAACATGGATGGAGGTCATTAAGTGAAATAACCCAGGCACAGGAAGGTAACTATCCTAGGTTTTCAGTTATATATAGGAGCTAAAAATGTTGACGACATGGAGGTAGAGAGAAGAATGATTGTCACCTGAAGCTTGGAAGGGTGGAAGGGGGAGATAGGTTGGTTAAGGGTACAAACATACAGTCAGAAGAGACAAGCTTTAATGTTTGATAGCAGAGTAGCTTCACTATAGTTAACAACAATGTATTCTGTACTTAAAAATAGCTAGAAGAGAGGGCTTTAAATATTCTCTACACATAGATAAGATAATTACTCAAAGCGATGGATATCCTAAATACCTTGACTTGATCATTACAAGTTCTATAATGTACCCCATAAATGTGTGTACATTTTTTATCAATAAAAGCTTTTCAAATGTAAATAAGAATTAACATTTGCATAAAGACTATTATTCTTCCAATATATTTGCTTGTATTTTTCCTGCAATTTGGTATGGTGGCTCTTTTTTAACATTATTATCTTGGAGTTCATTTGATACATTCAGCATGAGAGATTTTATTGCTCAACTAATAAGTTATAAACCAGGATGCAAGCCAGCTCTAGTAATCTAGAGATTATGTTCTTTCCAATCTACTTAACACCCTATTGGGTAAATGAATCACCACAGGTCACGTATCAACAGAATTCTTCAAAATCTACATTATATTGTATGTTTATGTGATATTGGACTTGCGTGCCCATTTTTCATTAGAGATGTTTGAAATATATTTCAACTTCATAAAATCTGCAGTTGAAAATATTCCATTCATGTATATAAGCTCTTCAAAACATAATTCAAAGTTTTCTAATAACTGAAGTATTGTTTTCTATTTCCAACTAAAGAAGCAAAATTAAAAACCCACTTCCTGGCACACGCCAGCCACAATTTAAGTACTCAAAATGACCACATATTGAGCAACTTCCCTATTGGACAATGTTGCTGTAGAAGAGAAAAATATTTAAATAGCTATTGCAATATGATGTGACAGGCGCTAAACAGTGCATTTGTATGCATAAATTAAATGTGTAAGTACAAATGTGTTACTTTGTTCGATGGTCATCTTTATCTCCCTTTTGCCAATGAGTAAACCAGAACTGAGGGAAAAATGCATAATTTTCTCAAGGTCATATAGTAAATTTTTTCCTATGAAACTGAGAGATTAGGTAAAACCAAGGCTGAGGTATCATGCAGATCTGGACAGAATTCCTAGCCCTGCCACTTGCAAGCCATGTGAACTTAGATTTTCTTCATTAGGCATTGGCTTTCTCATTCGTTTTATAGGGACAGCATTACATATGTGTATGTAAAATTTCTACAAAATACTAAGCAAACATAAAAGCTAATAGTTATAATTATTGCTTTATAAGCAACAACTATGAACACTTCAGTTTTATGGACTATTTCCTTCACATTTAAAATTATTTTTATATTTAAGATGCATTTTATTCACCACATATAAAAGCAGAAACTAGAATGAGACCCAAAATATTTTTTGTCCATTTCTTCCTCACAAATAACTTCTACTTCTTAATTCCATACGTTTTACCATTCTGCAGATTTTTTTCCTCCCTATAAATAACGATGATACATGATCCTAAGAATAATAACAATTTCCCAAAAGGTATTACCATTAAATATTGGGCATTTTTATTTTTGATTTGTCCAAATTTACTTTGTAATTTTTGAAAATTATATTGTTGGTCAACATAATTGGCAGAATTCAATGTTCAAACTCTTTATATTTTGCAATGCCACTGTTTGTTTTTTTGTCAAAGTAATTTTGAGAATCATGCTTTTTAATCTGACATTATCTTTTGAATGAAGGAGGAATAATGCTTCTACTAGATAAGTTTGGATAACATTTCCTTTCGTTTGTAAGTTTGGGTAGCATTTCCTTTTATTTTCATTCGCTAACCATTATACAATTGGGTATAAGGCCTAACTTTTCAGTCAGTATTGAAACTTTTCTAAAACATTACACTTGAACATATGAGATTCCTGTTTGTGCTAAATAATAATGAAAACTCACCATTTCCTATAACCCAATGTAACTCTGATGTTATGATAATACTTTAGGCCATTTTCTAAGTTCTTTAGTCTCTCATCTCCTTTACTCCTTACTGCTATCCTGTAATGTAGGTTCTATTATAATCTTCATATTAAAGATAAGGCAACTAAAGCCAGATTGGTAAACTGACTTACCCAAAGGAGTAGTACTGTTTCCAGAGTTTCTATTTTTAACTGCCTTATAAGCAGAAGCTCTCCTTTCTGCTAAGACAAATAGTTCTTGGAGTTTCAAACCATTTGCTTATAGATTCATTCAGCCACCCCATAAACAACGATCACTTATAACTGAAACTGTACTTAAGGATGTACTAACATAAGATAGTGATCTCATGGAATTCAGAGTCTAGTAATAGAGGAAAGTGCATGAATATTAACTGCAAGAGTGTATAATAGCTGTTAAAATGGGCATAATTAAGTTACAGAAATGGCACCAAGGAGGAGTGGCCATCATTAGACAGCAGGGCCATCTTCATGAAGGACAATGTGCATTGAGTGTTCTATATATAACTGGAAATTTCAAAGTGGACATCATAAAGTGTAGTATTCTGATTAAAAAGGGTAGCATGCACAAAGAGATGGTGACACACAAGGTATCAGAAAATGCTTGTATAGATAGAATGAGGTTGCGGGATGTAAGGAAGAAATAGGCAGTAAGTCTATGAAAAAGTGATCAGAATCTACAGAGAATGAAAAGTGACTCAGGAAGCAGAGGAGAAAACAATGAAAAGGCTCCTGAGAATCTACATAAACATTAATATGCAAATTGGATAGAACAGGGGTACGAACAGGGGTAAGGGCTTTCCAGGGGCTTATGATAATGTCCTTTACCTTGGGAATGGTTGACAGGAACAAAGATGAAATAATGAATATGAGAAACAGTTAAAAAATACTGTAACATTAAATGCAGAGGGCTTATGAAGGGGAAAAAAAAAACTAGGACAACTCTGAGATGACTCCAGATTCTGGTAGAGGTGTCAGAGTGAATGGCTATGAAACAACAAAAATAAATTTAGTAAGGGAAACAAGTTTAGGAGCTAAGGCTAATTCCACCTTGTGGAATTTTATGTGCTTGTTGGACTTCAAGGTGAATATATCCAGAAGAGAATGAGAGAGAAGAAAATGGGCTCAGAAAATATGTAGGCAGAAAATATCTCGAGTTCCTGAATTCTGTCTGTTTTGACAGCATAGCCTTCTGAAGTGACAGAGAAAATGCCTTCCTTTCTCAGCGTGACAATACTGCTCAGGCAATTCTCCCTGCTTAGGTTTCTCGTAAAATAATCCCTGATTCTTGAACTCTTGGCCTCAAGCAATTCTCCACTTTAGCCTCCTGAGGTGCTGGGATTATAGGGATAAACTACTATGCCTGGCCAATAATTCCTGATTCTACAAACATTCTTTAGAGGATGCACCATTCTAGAAAATCCAGTTAAAATAGATGGCTCATCTCAGGCCTAAAAGATAGTACATTCAAACTAGCCTAACCATGATTCTTAGCTCTTGTCATCTGGACACTATATAATGCCTACAATTGCATTTATTGACTAAAAATCTATCTCATCCTACTTGGTTTAAGCTCTTACCCAAGTTCTCTCTCATATATATATGTATGTTGTCTACATATGTTTGTGTGTGTGACACACCTATATATGTGAATATATATAGAATATAATATATAAAAATGTCTTATACATACATGTATTCATATACGCCTTTATATACATTTTATACATTTACATTTCTATAGAATTACATGTGCATCTATTTCTGGGAAATCATACTTTTTTTTTTTTTTTGAGATGGAGCCTCAAGCTATACCCCTGGGTAGAGTGCTATGGCATCACAGCTCATAGCAACCTCCAACTCCTGGGTTCAAGGGAGTCTCCTGCCTCCACCTCCCAAGTAGCTGGGACCACAGGTGCCCGCCACAATGCCCGGCCATTTTCTGGTTGCAGCCATCATTGTTGTTTGGCGGGCCCAGGCTGGGGATTCAAACCCGCCACCTTAGGTGTACGTGGCTGGCGCCTTAGCCGATTGAGCCACAGGCACCGAGCCAAGTCATACTTTTCTTATCCTAAACTTATCCAACTGACTTAAAGAGATTGCTTTAAAAAATAAAACAATAACACCTCAAACAATAAACTTTCTTATTTAAGACAGAGACTAGGATATAAATTTGTGTGTGACATTCTAACTTCACAGGACCTTGCTCTAAAACTTCTAAGGTAATCTGTGAGAGGAAATCTTCCATTAAGCCTCCTACAGGGATGGACTGTAGAGTGACCCAGCTAAATGCTCAAGTGGATTTTTCACCATAATTTTCTTACGCTAAAGTTTGAATAAAGGTGTTCAATCATTTTCAGTCCAATTCTCTAGCATATACATCAGATTCTAGGAAGGAAAATAATAAAACACAGAAATTATCCACCAACCCATGTAGCAGTAGGAAGACTCATCCATAAACATGTCACGAGAGATTCTGCAAAATGCTTTAGGGAAATCAAAATACTTTCTATTTATTTAATTTCATAGGATCATCCAATTTAATAAGTCCACCAAGTAATGTGTCTTAATAATACCATGTATTTGTAAGAATATTTAATGTTGATATAAAGTTTCTTTTCATGGATTGATTTTAGTCGATCTATCTTAGCTCTTAGAGACCTTTCTCATCTTCACAACTTATTCCTTCATCCAATAAACACATTTATTAGCTCTACAAGATGGGCACAAAACTGTAGCAATGTGCATTAACCTACATTTAATAATCTACCCTACAATTTTGTTTTCCAGGCTTTCCTTCTTGAAAACAGGATACTTGCCCTTATCCATTCTTTTGATATACTTTTCATTCCACAAAATGGTAGACAGTAACTTCAAGATTAAAGTCCTTTAACAAAGTAATTTGAGGGCCTTTTATATGTCAGAAACTAAACTTCTAATACATTTATTGGGCTCTCAAGTTTTAAATGGTACAAACGAATATATCTAAAAACGGAGATCTTAATAGCTCTGCCTTTTCTCTGAAAGATGTTTTCATTAGACTATCTTCTGTATGTGATAGCCTTAACCATGTTTCTTGTTCTTTGTTTAGTACAAATAGCTATCTACCTAGAATAAAAGACTTTGTGTTTCATTGTAGTCCTTTTATTCCAGTTTTCCAAAATCAAAATGACTCACAGGACTTGTGCACCTCCAAAATAACTCTCTTACCTTGGTCTAGATTTTGCCTAAATGAAGTTTCCCCTGGATACTGTAGGTAAATTGCTTTCTTCATTGGTCTTTTTTTCCCCCCTATTGCTCTTATCAATTTTTCATGGCACAATACATACAAATAGCTAAATTATGGAATGTAAGTCTCATAGAAAAACAATTTGTATTTACTTAATCTTAAAGCCCAGACATGTGGGCTGGAACCTGTTAAGTACGCATTGGATATATGTTTAATGAATGAATTAATATTGTTCCATCAAGAATATATATATTTTTTACTTTCTAGTATTGCTTAATTTCTACTAAATCTTTATATTTCATTTAAGGTCATATATGGAAGCCATGTCTGACCTTGTAGAAGATGATAGGTCATCTAGCAATGCATATTTCTGCCACATTGAACTCATCATAGTCATAATTTTATATTTAATTATATTTGATTAGCACAGGTACAGGAAGACAGATGGCATGACTCTTGCCTCAATTTCCCTCTACCACCACCATTGTAGTTCTAGCTGCTTCCCTGGAAGAGAGCAACTATTCAACTTATTTGTTGACTGTATGAATTATGGTGGATGTTAGTATCATATACGGATTATAATTCTAAGTAACTCTCTCCCAGCTTACCTTAAATTTTTTAATGTAAAATGGTTTATTCTGAGCCACATTTGAGAAATTTGAGGACCATAACCCAGAGTCACACCTAAGAAGCCTTTGGTGGTAGGGTTACAGTATAGTTTTATACGTTTTAGGGAGACAGGAATTACATGTGAGGTCATAAATCAATATGTAGAAAATATACATTGGTTTGACCCCAAATGTGGAACACCCGAAAACAGGGGCTTAGAAGTTATAGGTTTTACCTCAAAATTGTCTGCAAGATGTAGGGTTTGTCTAATAGACCAGGAATCACAGAAAATGAATGCTTGAGATAAAGGGTCTGTTAATCAGAGACAAAGTACTAGACAGACTCACAGGGTTTGTTGTATATAATGAGAACCTGCAGGTAAATCTTGCATAGCCTTAGGCCTGTTGAGAAGTCACAAAGACATCTATAAGAAGGCAAGGAGGGCATGATAAAGCATGTCTGATCTCCTTTTTCATGGCTAGCAAGTCAGTTTTAGAGATCCCCTTGGCCAAGAGGAGGTCCAGTCAGTGAGCTTCTTGGGGGGTAAGAATTTTTAGTTCACAATCCTCCCCTTTTGGCCAAGATATACCAAAGGCAGCATCGATGGCCAAACTTACTTTATCCCATGGGTTTCTGGGTGGCATGGCTACTTGCCCCAGGTCCATCTAGGCCCTTGGAGGGACCCACATGGCCAAGAAGACTAAATAGCTAAAAGGGTTTACAGCCAATGGAAGGACCTAGGCCAGATGAGACTGGAGGTAGACAGGAACTCATCAACTCTTTAAACTCTTCTAGACAACATAAGAGTAAAAAACAAAATGTCAAAGGCAAGGCTACCAAAGTAATTTGTCTAGAAGTATGGAGTTACTATAGTCTTAGGTTTATTTGTAATCTTCCAGCAAACATAACTGAGAACAATTATACTCATGAAGCTCTAAGTCTATGGGAAGCAGGATATATTTTATGATGGGATGGATATCTGTACCACATGGCCTCACTTTTCTAAACCTCCATGTTGTAGCCAAAGTGCCCTCTTTTAGTCCTCAGAAGGTACCTTTCTCACTTGATATGCCCTTTCCCTTTCCTAATAACTCTATCCCCCTCCACCAATCCTCCTTACATACATACTTTATCCAGTTTTCTCCAAAATATCCCTTAGATTCAAGTTTTTTTTTTCCATTCCTCTAAGGACTTTATTTTTATTAATTGATATCTGTATACATTAATGCAAACATGAGGTACATTGTACTATTTTCATATACAATTTGAAATACTTTCATCAAGCTGGTTAAAATAGATTTCATGTCATTTGCTTAGTCATTGTATCAAAACATTTATATTCTAGTTCTAGACAAGTTCACTTGTACCCTTGTTAGACACATATAGAGGTGATCGTTCTGGTCACCCTCCCTCCACCCAACCGCCCTTCTCCCCTCCCCTTTCCCACCCCCTCCCCATACTCTTGGGCTACAATTAAGTTGTATCTTTTGTTTGAGAGCTATAGATTAGTTTCATAAAAGGGCTGTGTACATTGGATACTTTATCTTCCATTCCTGAGATACTTTGCTAAGAAGAACATTTTCCAGTTCCATCCATGTAAACTTATTCACGCTGACATCATCCATTGTTATTAATAAATTCATTTTGCCATCTTTTATAGGTCAGTTTATATAATCTTTGACATTTCTGCTTTATGATCTTGAACTTCTTCTTCTTCTTCGCTACCACACATTGAAATGCCTCACACCTCTTAACAGTTCTCTTATAAAATGTCCTGCCTATCTCACAGACATCTTCTTCCCCTTTCACAATATTCGGTGTAGGGATATGACGTGAGGAGAGCTTTTTTCCATATGTGTCTATTTATCTCATAAACTCCAACCTCATTTTTCCAACTGCTTTTAGTATATATCACAGCCATCTTTGTCTTTTAAGAAAAGAAGTTACGATTATGACAGACCACTACCCAATAAAATCTTTCGATCAAAAACCTTCAACTCTACCAGATGTCACATAAAGTCCACTCATAATTCATATTTAAGTTCCTACATGGTAACCAATACTGTTGCCTTAACAAACAAGCACTACTTATATTTCTCAAACCCTGTAGTCTCTAACACTTTGTACAATATTTTATTTTCCTTCCTTACTGAGGTAGCTATGAGGGAAAACTCCATTATGCTCTTGCAGAATTTTGTTCACACCTCTGTTAGAGTCGTTATTATGCTTTGCGTGGTATTTTAGCTCCCTGTGTACATGCGTTATCTCCTCTCCTTGCATTCTATCCTTCTGAGAGCAAAGGTCATTTCTATTCATCATTGTATCACCCCATAGCATTAATCTCAAGAGCTCAAAGGCACAGGAAACATATAAATATGCATGAAAAGAACTGTATACTTGCGGTTTCAAATATTCTCCTTTTAAAATACTGCTACTTTATTTTAAAAAGTTGTTTATGCTTCCCTTAAAAATAACATTATTAAATAATTGATGCTGTGATGACTTCCTCATTTTTGTGTTTCAGGTTTATTTTTATTAAATTTAGTCATTCTCCATTTTTTCTCCCCAGGGAAATTTTGGTATAACCTGTATATGTGATGGAGACATCCTTTCACTATAATTTCATGTAGGATCTGCCCATTTTCTCTCTAGGGAAATTTGTTTTTCCTTTAGTTTGGCTGTTTAGGGGAGGAACACACACATTCCTGACATTTAGATGAAATGCCAGTCTCCAGATCTTAATAATGCCAGGCTAGCAGTTTCACCACAAAACTTAAATTCTCCAGCCACACGATATGGTAAGGAGGTGTTTACTGGCTCCTGAAGAACAAAGCCCAAATGGTGAAAGTCAGTTACCTCAGCATCCTTTAGACAAGTTGATTGCCTTCTGTTCTGTTTGCTCAGCTGAAAAACATTTTCTTTTAAAATAAAACACTAAGTAAGCACAGTCTGAGGAAAATTCCCCAGAAAAAGACTCCACAAAGGCCCCCCCCAAATCCCAAAGCAAAGCCAACACAGGGCTGCTCATGGGCTACTTTTTCGCCCTGGAATTTTTCCAGTGCAACAGTTAAAAGGAAGACAAAGTTAAAAATCATGGAGGTTTAATCCTGAGGCAGGCTGGGGTTTCAGGACTGTAAACTATGAAGGAGAAGAAGTAAAAAACAAAAAAGGATCCTACAAATGAAATTGGCCTGGCTTTAGTGGGAACTGTCACCTGCCAGGCCAATATAAGGATCTTGCCATATCCCTAAGATCCTTAAAGAAAAAGTGAGGGTGTGACAGCAAGAAGTCCTGCACTCAGAAGCTCTTATGGAATTCCAGGAGCGTTCTTGGAAAAAAAATCTTCTCTTGCTCTTTCTCTTTTCCTTAAGGCAGTGACAATCACGCCTTTAAAATCAAGTTTCTAGGATGCTAGTAAAGATACTGAGAGTTAAGGATGCACATCAGATTCCAGACACACACTAGAAGAGAAAATTAAATCAAGGCTGAGGAAGTAAGTCTGATTTAGACAGCACTTGCTGTTGGGGTCCACATCCTTCTGCTCTGGTCAGCTGTAAGCTTTATCCAGGAAAATCCATGCTCTATTCACCTTCATACCCACAGTAACAGTCTCAGTGCCTGCCACAGGGTAGGGATGAATAACGCTTTTTAAATTAATAAGTGAATAAAGATAAATAAATGAATGACTTTCTCTGGGCCTGATAGAGCTTAGGTTGTATAGCTAATTGCATTTAGAGGAGTTTTGTAATGAAATGGCAGCATTAAGCAGTATTTTTGTGTCTTAACACTCTTGCTTGGAGGTTTCTCAGGGAGCACAGCCACTCGTATACCCTTTACCAAAGGTCCATCTTCCTCTGTGTTGGAAGGTCATCCTGTTCAACAGAGTGCTCAGCTTCAGGAGAGATACAGATGGAGTGGTGATAAGAACAGGGGACAGCTGCCTCACTAGGCAGATCAGCCAAATCAACCCTGGCAATCAGTGGGGTGGCAGATGTCACCCCTCACATCCTGTGCCCCAACTTTCTTCAGTAAATCATGAGAATAATACCTAATATTCATTCTTGCCTACGGAGGCAGGAAGGAGGTTTAGAAAGAAAACCAAAAATAGCTCCAAAATTTCTGAAAGCAATATTTTCATCATTTCAGCCAATTAAATACGTTGACAGAAGATGAATTCATATTTCACATGGAAAGTACCATGCTCTCAGGGTGCTGATGCTGTAAAATTATATTTCTAACATTAGAGTTGCAATGACTATAACTTTCTTCCACTGTATGCATGTCTTTCTCAATTCATACATAGAGAAGAATGTAATTAAGATATAAAAAAGATTGAAAGAACAATATCTAGAAAAAATAATTCTATGTTTTGGAAGCAGAAAAGAACCTGGACAGCCAAAGTAATCTTAAACAAAAGAAAGAAAGAAACAAACAAACACACAAAAAATCTTGAGGCATCACATTTCCAGACTTGAAAGCTATACTAAAGGACTATAGTAATCAAAACAGCATGGCATTGGCACAAAAATGGGACAGAACAGAGAACCCAGATATAAAATCATCCATGTACAGACAGCTGATCTTTGACAAAGCTGATCTACAGACAACAACACACACTGGGGAAACAAAGCCCTATTTAATATTTCATGTTGGAGAAATTAAACAGCCACATGCTGAAGACTGAAAAAAGAATCCATGTCTCTCACCATTCACAAAAATTAATTCAAAATGGATGAATGAGTAAAATGTAAGGCATAAAACCCCAAGAATTATAGATGAACATGTTGGAAAAATTCTTCTAGATGTTGACATAGGCAAGAATTTATGAAGATCCCAAAGGTAAATACAGCAGCACCAAAAATAAATAAAAGGAAATTTATTAAATTAAAGAGTTTCTGTATGGCTAAGGAAATAAACAATAGATGGGAGGCAATATTTTCAAGCTATACATCCCTTAAAGGGCTAATAAAAAAATCTTCAAAGAACTCAAAAAAATAAACAACTTCATTAAAAAGTGGATAAAACAGGCAGTTTTATCTCAAAGGAGTAGGGCGCTGGCCCCATATGCCGGGAAGTGGTGGGTTCAAACCCAGGCCTGGGCAAAGAAAAAGAAAAAGTGGATAAAACATGAACAGAAGCTTCTAAAATGGCCAACATACATAGGAAAAAAATGCTCAACATCACTAATTATCAGGAAAAATGATATATCACGTGACTCCAATCAGAATGGCTTATGTTAAGAAGTCCCAAACAACAGATGTTGGCACAGATATGGAGAAAAAGGTGGGCTTGCACACTAGTAGAACCTTTATTGTGTGGAGATACCTCAAAGAAATCAAAGTTCTTTACTTTTTGATCCAGCCACCCCACTGCTGGCTATACACCCAAAGGGAAAAAGGACATTTTATAAAAGGATGGCTGCACTTGAATGTTTATTACAGCACAATTCACTTAAGCGGTCATCAATTCATTGAGTGGATTAACAAAATGTTATACATGTATACCATGGAATACATGAAAAAACAAATGCCACATCTACTTGCTATTTAACTGGAACTGATTAGCATACTTGTGTATAGAGGGAAGTAAAACTCAGAGGAAAACAAGCAGCGGGGGAGGAGGAAATTGACGAAAAATCGACCCAATAGCTACAGTGAACACTATCTGGGTAATGAGGACATAGCATTGAAGTATAACAAAATTGATACATATAACCAAAAACATTTGTACCCCCATAGTATTTTAAAACTTAAAAGAGAATAATAATGTATCCTCACTATATAACTACACACATATTTTAGACATAAAACATCAATACATGAAGCTCTGGGCTCACCTTCGTGATTTCCCATGCATTCCTCTCCCTCCCCAACAAAGGTCACCACTACCAAAAATATTATTTTTAAATATTAAATATTATTTCTTCCTTTTTCAATGATTTTGCATATGTTTTCATGTTTGTGTTTACATCCACATAAGTAATACATGTGTGTATCTATGTATACACATGTATACTTTTCTGTGATTTTGAACTTTATATAGAGTAATGTAGTAGAAATTCTTCTATGAAATGATTTTTCGCACACATAAAATTTTCAGTATGAATACATAGTTTGTTAATTTTCCCTCCTATATCATACTTCATTATGTGAATATGCCACTATTTAATCATATGTTAGCAATGGACATTGCATTGATAACCAGGGTTCTTTTAATTTAAAAAATATGTTTTAAGATTCTTCTATGTGAATATCTTCTGAACCTTTCCAAAAGTCTAGCCCTAGGGCTGGGACTCTGATCATCAGTGTGTTCACAATCAAAAATAAAAGAAGCGATACTTCCACAGTCGCCTAGGAGCATCTATGATGGTAAACACTCTTACTTGAAAATAAGATTTCCCCCCAAATCTTGTTTAATGCATAAAAATATCTCACTGTGGTTTTAATTAGAAATTACATTGTTAATAATTAGATTGAATATATTTATATAACATTTAAAAAATGTTTATTTGTATAAATATTTATATATTCATCACTTAATAAAAGAATCTTCATATCTTTGCCTTTTTATGTTACTGATTACTTTTCTTCAATGTATTGACTTCTAAGAATTTTAAACAGATATATATATATATACATATATGTCTTGAGTATTCCTGTTTTCCATTAAATATATTGCAACTATCTTTTCCTATCTTCTTGGTTTTGCCTTATTTGTCTCTTTTAATATTGTCTTTTGATAATTAAAAATTTTTCTTTATTGTATGTTAATTTTTAATCCTTAATTTACATGACTATAAATGTGTCTTGCTTAAGAAATCCTTGCCTAAGCCCTAGGAAATGAAATTAAAGTTTTGTCCTTGATGTACCTGTAACTGAATTTTTTAATGTGGAATAATGTAGGTATTAACTTTTATATTTCTCCATGTAATTAATTGGGTTAATTGGGACAAAAGTTTGTTTACTCAGAATTTCATCCTTCTCAAATGACCTGCAATGCCAGTGCCATCTGTATCTCATGTCAGATTTCTTATATCTATGAGTTGGTGTTTGGAAACTTTGCCCTATAATTTGGTCTAATTTTATATCTTGCCCTACAACTGTAAAACACTGACTCAATTAGTTTAACTTTTTAATGGGTCTTGAATTCTAGAAGGACAACTGTCTCTCTCATGCACACACGCATGTATACACAATTGTGGTTTTCAGGACTGGTTGGTTTTTGAATTCTCTTTCCTCTCTGAAATATATTTTAGAATTAATGTCTAGAATTAATATCTAGAAAATTATGTCTGTTGGTACTTCATTAGAAATGAATTGAACTTAAAAATCATTTTTAGGAGAATTTATAACTCTTGAAATGTCATCTTATTTAAAAATGGCATAGTTCTCTTTCAATTTAGACCTTCCTTCAAGCATTTAAAATGTTTTATATTCTTTTCCATAAAAACTCTATGTGCTTTATATTATACTGGTCCCCATGTATTTTTCTTCCTATTATAAATAATACATTTTTGTAATGAATACAATGACTACTTGTTGCAATAGTGTAGAAGTGCAAACTTTATTCATGAATTAATTTTTTTATCTCTCATCCTTGACAAATCTTATTAACCCAAATAAATTCCCACTGCGTTTTCTTAGCTACTGCTTGTAGTAATAGCTACAATTCAATCAATTGCAATCAATCAACTGCAATCACTTGCCAAATCATATTGACTCCTGATTGTTTTTCTTTCTTTACTGACTGAGACTTCTAGAGATTCTTTACTTCAGTTCCACGAACCTATTATTTGGAGTCTGCAGGTAGGAGTGTATCTCAGTGCAATTGGTTTTCTTTTTAACTTGTATTTATTTTATACATTCATAGAAAGTTTGTCTTGCCTGCTTTTGTATAGATTTAGGACTTAAGGTTTTTCATTTGTGTATGTCTTTTACCTTTAATTCTCCTCACCATATACAAACATACTTTCCAAATATAGATGTTATATTTGACATTTCTATATTTTAAGAGCTTTTCCTAGAAATTATATAATGTCTACTTAAATTCAAAGCTTCATAATATTAATTGGTATACTTATTCTCTTGACAAGTAATATAATACACTTATTAAACTATTCTGTTAACTTTTGTGTTTTGCTAGATATTTCTCTTGTAACTTTTTTTAATAGTTGAAGGCTGAATTCTTGGGGACTTTAGTTCAGCTTCTGATTCAGTAAATTTTAATCTGTCTAATATATTTGAATGTTTCCATTGAGCTTTCTATTTTAATTAGAATATATCTGAATATAATATTCTATTTATTTCTTTTCAAATTACTCTGGTAATAGACTTTTTATGTTAGTCATAATTTTATTTCACCTTTCATTTCTCTAAACATGTAAGGTACATTATTTTATATTTTATGCAGTGATTCCAATATCACAAGTATATTTGTATTCGAACTTCAGATTTTCTAATTTCTGCTGATTCAAGTTGTTTTATCATCTGTCTGTGCTGGTTTTGATTTTGAGATAATATCATCAAAACTTGATCGGTGGAATTTATTAGAGGTCATGGTTGTGGGGTAATTTCCCAGAGAAGATTAATTTTTATTTATCTTAGTTTCTATAGGTACCTGGAGCCTTTATATTTCTACAAGTACCTGGGTCTATTTTGGACAACTTTAAATTGAATTCTTAGTCTTTCCCTGTGAGCATGAAGGTAGTTTGAATCTATGTTTTAAATATGTGTTAGAGTTTTCTTTTTCATATGTGTGTGTGTGTGTGTGTGTGTATTGGAGACAGAAATATTGCTTGCTATCCTTCATTTCTTTGTTTCACTAGTCCAAAATTTCACTTAAAGTTGTTGCCTTTCAAGTTCTTGATTTTATTCATGGATCTCCAAACTTCTAATACAGTGAATCCTATATTTTTACAGCCCAAAAATTGGCAACATTGGAGATTATCAAATGCCTTTAGGCAACCATCTGCTTTGGAATTTGCATCCTTCTTGGGCTTATGATTTTCTTATCCTTTTTGCACCTGATATTTTGTTGTTATCCATTCATCCATCCACTCGCTACAATTGCTTATTTATTTACTTTGGAGGCAGAGTCTCACTCTGTTTCCCCAGGCCCAGGCCAGAGGGTCATAGGATCAGCTTTGCTCACAGCAACCTCAAACTCCTTGGCTCTAATGATCACCCTGTCTGAGCCTATCCAGTAGCTGGGACTACAAGCACCCTCCACAACATCCAGCTAGTTTTTCTATTTTTAGTAGACATGGTATCTCACTCTTGCTCACGACTGGTCTCAAACTCCTAAACTCAAGTAATCCACCTGCTTTAGCCTCCCAGAGTGCTAGAATGATGGGTATGAGACACGGCACCCAGCCTATAACTCTTTATTTAAAATTACATTTTATACATCTTTTGTGGTAGCAGAATTTTAATCCTAGGTAATATATTACCACCATAAGAGTATTTGTCTGAATGTATAAAACCAAGATATTTTCATGAGTAGAGGTAGATCATCCCAGTACTACACAGGCCTATATACTTAGAAGGTCCATCCAGCTTGTCCTACTTCCCCATACAGATAGTCTCTCTTAGAATTCACCCTGGGCCAGACCAGGCTGGCAGGTAATGACTTGTACAGGTAGCAGTACAGGGAGTTTCATGCCAACTCGTGGATGTTGACTAGACTAACAAAGAAAATACAATCCAATTGTGTGGCCTCCAATAAATACAGACTGTGACTACAACAGTGATGGATCCCTTCAAGGAAAGATGGACTATTTTTAAAGTGTGGTAGACTGACAGATAATATTCTTCTTCTAACACTATACTCAAAGGCATGAATCTGTTTATTGTGTGGATAGTTAGGTATTCACCGTTATTCTAGTACCACTATACCCCACCCTTGGCCTTAAATTTCAATGTCTTGTGCATACAGTTTCCCAAGCTTCAAGGATAGATTTTTCTTCCACTTAGGAACTCCATATCTTATATTCCAGTTTCTATTTGGACCTCTAGAAATAACAACTTTGTTGTTTTTCTCCTGGGTCCATTTCTTGGGTTTTGTGCCAGATGAGAATATTGGCAGAATTGAGAATAATGTTACTTATAAAAATCATAACTTGGACCTTTCTCCACTTTGGAGAATGGAGGAAGAAAATTTTATATAAATCTATACCATACTCTCTTTGTCACAGCTAATTTATAGTGATTAATTCTAACAGGATAGTTTCCTGTTAAAGTCTAATTTATTTTTTAAAAAATCCCATCTTACGTACAAAGACAGGGAAGTGTTGTCAAAATAGAAAAGTGTTACTCAAATGAAACCTATTTTAGGCAATTATCCCATAAAATGACTAGGTATTTCAGTGATTTTAAGACTGAATATTTTAATTTATTTTGTATTTTCATGTCTTTCATCTTATTTAGTCAATAATAGATTCATATTGGGAGGTAGACATTAGATTATACATGAAGGAGGACAGAATTTCAGTGGATTTGTTAAGCTTGAAACATATTCATATTTTAATAAAATAATCCAAAACCAAAATTATAAATATTTGAACAAGGCCACCATTTTAGCAAGCCTTCTGGAAAGTTCCATCTACTGCAGGTATGAGGTGAACAGTCTCATAGAGCAGAGAGGGGTATGAGACCCAAAAGATGGTATCAGAAATTCAAGTTGAATGTATATACTTTAAAATATATGTATCCAAAATTGGTACTGTTTAATTTTGGTTTCAGATGCAAACAATTTAAATAATATGGAAGGATGGTCAAAAGTTTATATACACCCATGTAATGCACGTAATTAGAAGAAGCATGAATAAAAATAAAAATAATTATCAGGAAAGGTCCCTGAGTAATCCTAATACATGTAATTACAGTAACTTGTGATATAGCTGAGTCATAGTTGATTCCTTGCAAAATTTTACAACCCTGGAGAGAGAGAGACAGAGAGAAAAGGTATTTCATGAAATATGAAGATATTCTATATCTTCCAACGTTCTATATCTTCCCAGGCCATGGACCAGTGAGTGGTCTGATAGAAACTGGGCTACACAGCAGGAGGTGAGTGAGTGAAGCTTCATCTGTATTTCCAGTAGCTTCCCTTCACCGTCATCAAAGACTGAGCTCCCCCCCTACTCCCACCACCTACCCCAACCCTCCTCCTCCTGTGGAGAAATTGGCGTCCAATTAAACCTGCCCCTGGTATCAAAAAGGTTGAGAATCATTGCTATAAGGTATAGACGTTTACATACCTCTGAGACAATGACATACAGTCCAGTGAGTCTTTCATTCTCTCTCTTTTTTTCTTTCTTTCTTTTTTGCCTATAATTTCTTCAAGGGATCACTTTACTTGGCTTTTATCCACATACTAGAAACAGAAATGGCAATTTGTGGCAAACAGAAGTGGCCAGTGATCTAATTTGATTCATATATATACAAATCGTGTAAACCAAACATTAGAGAAAATTCCTTGCTTTATAAGCTGTGTGCATGTGCATAATGCTTTTCATTTCGTGAGAGTACTTGTTACACACTGACTAATTAACCTCTGAGAGGGCATGATGGAATGGCAGTTCATACCTTCACATATCACGGGCATGACTCACTCAGGAGAACAGAAGAAACTAAATTGTACAATTACAAGATCAGATAATTTGTTGAAATGGTCCTTTGAACAGACATATCATTCTATATCTATTGAAGTTTTTAGAAACGTCTTCTTAACCTAATTAAATCTATATTCCAGTACCTTTATTTTAAATTGTACTGAAGTCCATGGGTTGAAATGGAGAGTAATCTGAGCTTACTCCTCTTGGCTATGTTTGTTGTCTGTTTTCAAAAGCAATAGGAAGACAGATGGGATTACACTATGTACATTGAGAGAGGAAGAAAATATTTCAGGAAATATATAAACAGCTTTTTGTCATATGTTCAGTTGGGGTGGCAGAGAAGTACTACAGAAAAACTTAGGAGTAAGAAAATCAAACTCTAATCATGTATTCCTTCTGTAAAAGTACATCTATAAAGATCTGGACAGACTTCTACTTTTAGTAAGATGGCTTCACATGTGATCACACTGAACCTCCTGATGAAAATAAAAACACCAAGAAAAATAAGGAAAAAGACTTAAAAGATGTCCTTAAATTCAAGGATAGCAAAGAATTATCACATCAAATCTAAGTGAAGATAGGACTCCAGAAAGAAATATGAACTGTGAAATCAGGTTGTCAGGTAATCTGTCAAACCTGGGTAATTGAAATTATAGTTTACATATGTGAGAAGGCTCTGGGAAACTGAAACGAAAGCCTAGGTCCTACCAAATTTGGAGAATCAGCCCCATGAGATTGAGACCCAAAGGTCTATGAATTTGGTATAAGAATAAATCTGAAATAGCCCAATCAAATAGAAACTCTGACACCTTACAGAGAAAGGAAAAAAATGTTGTGATATCAAGTGGGAAGAAGTGTGATTTTGCATTTCAGTAAATCCAAAAATCAAAACAAAACAAAAAATAACTTAAACGTGAAATCGATTTGCGTTAAATTTTTCTAGTAGTGTTGTTTTCCTAAGCACTTGATAAAAATAAAGTGGACTAACTCTAGAGGAAAACAACATCATTCTTTTTGTAAATGATGAGTTCATTTTGTAAATGATTACAAAAACGAATTCTCAAGGAAAATGTGTAGCCATTCTCAATTATTAAAATATTATTACACACGCAAGAGAAAAAAGCCAACATACTACAAGCAAGAACCAGCCGAAAAAATAAAGAGGAGAAATCAATATGCAAATATTTCAGATACTGAAGTTGCCAGGAACAGAATATAATGATGCTTCCTGTATTAGAATAAAAATAAAATAGCTACCAAAAATATTAGATAAAAATCATTTAAAAATATTTTCAAATCCTTGGTACAATTTTTAGGAAAAAAAGTAACAGTTAAGTTTAACTCAGAAAAATAATTCACTCACTGATTTTTTTAAAGTTAAAAAAACTTTAAAACTTTAACTTTAAAAAAATTTTAAGGGCAGCACCTGTGGCTCCAAAGGGTAGGGCACCAGCCCCATATGCTGGAGGTGGCAGGTTCAAACCCAACCCGAGCCAAAAAAAAAAAAAAAAAAAAATTAACTTTAAAAAAATCAGTGAGTGAATTATTTTTAAAAATACAAAAGGATAAGAAGAATATATCCAGAGTAGAGCATAAACAGACTAAATATATTAAAACGAGGGTAAATTAAGAGATAGCAACAGTCAGAAGTTCTAACTAATATGTAACCAAAGTATCAGAAATACATGAACTAGGGCATAGAGATATAACAAGTATTTAAGGACACAATGTCAGGGAATTTCTTATAATTGATGAAATATAACTACTCATTTAAGAAGCTAAAACCAGAGATAAGTAAATATGAATACATAAATACTACATCATAAATACTACAGAATATTAAAGACCAAAATGCAAACAAACCAAAATTTTTAAAGGAATCAGAGAAAAATAGAAGCGTATCCCCAAGACGTAGACTGACATCTGATTTACCAACATTCACCAATCAGATCCAAGAGACAGTGGAGTAATATGTTGAATAAATGAGGAGGAAAATGACTGTCAAGCATTTGACAAGTTGTATTGCATAGTGAAAAGGAAAGAACAATATATTTAAATTGAAAATGAAAGAACAATATATAAATAAAGAGAAACCGACCTGCAGACCGTCACTGATGAAACCAGTAAAGAATTTTCTGAATATTATATGAGTGTTTAGTTGGGAGTAGTCTATCTGGAAGGATAAAGTAATTTTTTTTCTTTTACCCCAGATACTGGTTAGAATTTTTGGTGCAAAGTGAGAACAAAAAGTAGACAGATATTTGGTTAGTCTTTTATTTTTTAACTCTTTAAAAATAGTGTGTCCCTTACTGCCATTACCCATCATAGATGGACTGTAATGTCCTCAGGTGAAACTCAGAATGCCTCCTCTGTGCTCCTGGTGTGCTGGGACAGTTACTTGAAAAGCAACCTACTCTTCCCCCTTTGAACCCACACATACATTAATTCTCTCTCTTTCTCCCTCTCTCTCTCACACACACACACACAAGTACACTCAGATATGCAGCCTACTAAAAGCATATCACTCAGGTTTTATTCAAACATCCCATCATTAGAAATCTGGCTGTATAAATAAAATCACATCAGGAGCAAAGTCTCTGTTCTTTTTCTTTCTGTCCACATAAGAGAACCATAAGATGGATTATGGAATCCCCCTTCCTGCTTCTCCTTGGGTTTTCTTTTTTGCTTTTTTTGCTTATGCCTGAATATTTAATAAAACTTCAAGGTGCTTGAAGACACCAGTTCTACATGGTACATCCTAACGTTCACTACTTCTAAATGGCACACCTGACAGTGAACCAGGTTGGACCATAACAAATCCCTTTTGTGGTATGGTGAGTAAATAGGAAGTTTTCCCAAAAATAATATCTGAGATGAAGGAAAGCATACATAAAGAGGTGACTATGTAAGTGAAACGAAATAAATATTAATTGCAGAAACACTATTAATCAAAAGAGAGAGCTGGTATAATTATATTAACACTAAATAAAGGAAAAGAGTTTACGTTATAAGATAAAGAATGCCTTGTTGTAACAACATTGATTTATTTATCCAGGAATCTAGGGAAGTCTTAAATTCACATGCATTTAAAAATTTAGTGGCAAATATATAGGAGGCAAAAATTGATAAAGCTATGAGGAAAAAAATAAGTCTAAAATCAGGGTGAATTTAAAATATTACCTTCTCATTATTTATAAAACAGTGTTTTATAAGAAAATGTTTTAAAACAAAATAGGCAAAAACTGATATCTATATCTATACCTTTATCTATAGAAACACTTCTCCAACAACCACAGAATGCACAGTCTTTATAAGAATTCATTGAACATTTAAAAAACTAGATCAGGCAGGGCATGGTACCTTAAACATTTAAAATAACATTTAAAATAACATTTAACATTTAAATTTAACATTTAAAAAACTAGATCAGGCAGGGCATGGTACCTCAGGCCCATAATCCTAGCACTCTGAAAAGCCAAGGCTTGTGGATCACCTCTTCGTGAGTTCGAGACCAGCCTAAGCAAGAGGGAGACCTCTGTCTGTACTAAAAATAGAAAAACTAGCTGAGCATCATGCCCAGTGCCCGTAAGTCCTAGCTACTTAGGGGGTTGAGGCAAGAAGATTGCTTGAGCCCAGGAATTTGAGGTTGCTATGACGTCGTGGTACTCTACCCAGGGTGGCAAAATGAGAATCTATCTCAAAATGAATGAATAAATGCCTAAATAAATAAACTTGATCAGATAGATGGGCATTCATCAAGTTTCAATAATTTTCAAAAGGCCAGAATTATACAGTGTATAATTATTATTATTATTATATATTTATTAATATATATTATTATATTATAATTATATATTATTATAATATATAATATATTATAATATATATTAATAATATATGATTATTATTATTATATAACTGTAATACAATAAATTTGGATATCATTAACTAAAGGCAAAACAGAAAAATACACACATTTAGAATTAACACACTTTAGAAAACTCATAGGTCAAATAAGAGATCATATGATCATTTCAGAAATATTTTAGAAATGCGCACTCAGTAAAAAACATTTGACTTAAACGTGCATATTAGAAAAGAAGAGAAAGTTAAAATGAGTAAGTTAAGCACATATCTCATGAAGTTTAGCAAAGGACAGCAAAATAAACAGAAAATGCGCGGTAGAGCTGGCTGGCTGCAAAAGTCCTACGGAGACCCGAGGACACCCCAGAAGTCGAGAAATGGGGAGTGTGCGCAGTGAGGATACTGCAGACTTTGCAGATGGGGCTCATTGGTACTGGCTGCGTCAGGACCCCCGCCTGCCCGACGTCCGCTTCAGATTCTGTGGACCTGAGTCCCCTCTGGTTTCAGGGCAGGACTAGGCCGGTGCAGGATCCCTGGGCCTCCTGTCCGGTCCCTGCCCAGCTACCTCAGACCCGCCCCCAAACTCTGAGTAATTCTGGCGCTACAGACCCACATGTCTTCAGATGCGTGATATCGAGACTCACATGTCTCCAGATGTGTGATATCCGCGGAGGGTCTGGCTGGATAAGTGGGGTCATGTATGCAGGGCCCCAGCCCTTCCATTCTCCCTGAGAGAGGCTCTTTTCCATTGAGTGTTCAAAACCTAGGAAGCTGGGTCTCAAACCCATGGCTTTGTCCCCTCCAGCCTGGCTCTTCCAAGCACTGGGGATAAATCCCGAAATTTACAGATCCCTTCCCTGCATTTCCAAACACCAACTTCTCTGCATTTCACAAGAACATTACCAACTATTTGCCCCTCTATTACATTACATTCAGCCTTGTGATATTAATTGTTTATAATATTCCACAGACTAATAGTGGGTTTTTGTTTCATATTGTTTTGCTTTGTTTTTCCAGCAGGAGCTCATTATGTCACCCAGGCCTCAGTAGCTGGGACCACTGGTACAAGTCACCATGCCCATCTAATTTTTTCATTTTTATACAGACAGTCTTGCTGTATTGCCAAGGCTGGTCTCTGACTAATAGTGTTGTTTGTTTTTTTTTTTTAAATATTTTATTTGTGAGCATTTAACATGTGAGGAAAGCACAGAATAACCACCTGACACTCCACTGTAGAAAACAAAAAAAATTGTGCCTCTCTGCCTATCTTCATGTTAGCTTTGAGAATGTTATTGGGGATAAGAATCTCAAAGAAATAGGGAAAGGCACTCTTCCAATTATGACTATTATGTCTCCACCAGAAAGTAAGGTAGGCAACTTGGTTGTGTTGCAGGAAGATAAGGCTGAACCTATCCAAACACCATGTTTATAAGAGGAAGGGCTTTATTTACGGGCTGGGAGCTTACAGCATAGAAGATTTCCAAATGGCCGGGCACCTGGACTGGCTTGGTCTTTCCCTTTTTATTGACAGTCAGAAAGTTCCACCCCACAGGTACCCTTCTCATTGGCCAGTTTAAATCAAGCAAGAGATGCTATTCCGGCCCCCACAAAACTATAGGATTTCACAGAATTTGGAAATTTCCAAGTTCCAGGAAGTCAAGTCTACAAATTCCCAAGAGCCAGTCACCATGGAGAAGACTGTGAAGGTGCATTCCTGGGGTCCCTTTGAGAAGACCTGTTCTCCCAGACCTCAACCTTCTCCCATATCCTCTCTCAGTTGATTGGGAAAATTCACCAAAATCACTTTCTCTCCTGGAAAACTGTTGAGAGTGGATAATTCTGTTCTGCTTCTTGTTATATGAACTTCAGAGATGACTGCTATGGGTTGGAACTTGGGAACTCCAAGATTTAACTACGTTAAATAGATACCATGGAGAGATTTAAAACAACAGTGTAAAATAATTTAAGCATCTAGATAAAATGGAAAATAAAACTTTAACTGAATAAAAATAAGCATAGAAACTCTAAATTTCCCCATATTTATTAAAGAAAGTTAATTGGAAATTTAAAAAAAAAGTGAGATAAAAGAAAATCTTTCAGAGGAGGCACCTGTGGCTCAAGGAGTAGGGTACTGGCCCCATATACCAGAGATGGTGGGTTCAAACCCGGCCCCAGCCAAAACTGCAAAAACAAAGAAAAAAAAAAGAAAGAAAATCTTTTAGAAGAAAAAAAAAAAAAAGGAAAACATTCCAGGTCAAGTTGTCTTCATAATGCTGTTTTACCAAATATTTAAGACCCGCCCCCCCCCCCAAAAAAAAATCTGATTTCTTTTCAATTTGACAGATTGAGTCTAAAATTTATCTGAAATTATAAATGGACACCATAGAGTTATGTGTTTCCTTAAATATCAAGATTTAGAATAAAATGATCATAAATAAAACAAGGTAGAATTAGAGAAGATACTCTGGGCAGATGTGGTTAAGAAGATAGGGTTTATACTTGTCCTAGCTCCCAGTCTAAAGCTTCCTCCCCAAAGGAGCAATCTGCCAACGTTGCTTAGCTTTGTTTTGTAGATGCTCTGTTCTAGGCAAGCATGAGAGACAGGGCTTGCTTCCCCTACCCAGGTCCTGATAACTACAACAAAAACTCCACCTCAGTAAGAGCAAGCTACTTGCCCTCACGGCAGCTTATGTGAAGAGGGAAGCTTCCATCCCAGGAGATGAAGGTTGAGAATACAGCGCCTACCACTGAAAGAAACACCTTGTTCATAGAGCAGGGTGTAAGTCAAAGGAAGCTAGCCATTCTCCTGTCTCTAGTTGAGAGAATGGTGCAGGTAGGTGTTCTGCCCAGAAGGAGAGATTGCAAAAACAAAGACATTCATTATATTCCCTGGAATGACCAATGAAATGCCAGACCACCTAGAAGTTTAATAGAGAGAATCAGGGCGACAGCTGAGAACATTCCTGTGTAAGCACAAAACAACAGAGCAACAGAGCTGAAAAGGTATGAATCAAAAAAGAATAGAATTTAAATAATAAAATTACAAAAGCAAAATTATAGTTGGAGAGTATGTGTTCCTCTTTCAACTACTGTTAGAACAACCTCAAATAGTAGCAGAGATGTAACAGGCAAACTCAACAAAATTCTCAACAACATGCTGAAATGATTAAAGGATATGCCAATCCACAGCAACAGAATATATATTTTATTCAAGTACCCAGAAAATATTGACAAGAATGGACCATGTACTGATTTTTTAAATTGGCCTCAAAAATTTTTAGCAATTCAGCTAGGTATGGCGGTTCATGCCTGTAATCCTAGCCCTCTGGGATGCCAAGGTGGGTGGATCACCTGAGCTCAGGTTTCCAAGACTAGCCTGAGCAAAAGTGAGACCCCGTCCCAGTAAAAATACAAAAGAACTAGCTGGGCATGGTGGTGAATGCCTGTGATTCTACCTATTCAGGAGGCTGAACCAAGAAGATCATGTGAACCCAGGAATCTGAGGTTGCTATGAGTTAAGATAATGCCACAGCATTCTACCCAGGACAACAGACTGAGACTCGGTCTCTAAAAAAAAATTAAAACATTGGAAGTATACTGGTTGTTATTTGATCACGATATAAGCAAAGTAGAAATCAACAGTGCAAAAGTTATAACAGAAAATTCTCTGCACTATTGCAAATGAATGTGCATATTTCTACATAATGAAAGGGTCAGAAAGGAAGTCTCGGGAGAAATAATAAAATGAGCTGAATTATAATTAGATTATATTTTGTTCAAAGTAGTGGGACACAGATAAAGCAGTGTAATTTATAGCACGGAAAGCAAACATCAGAAATGAGAAAAGTATTAAATAAATAATATAGGCTTCTAATTTAAGAGTCACAACAGTAAGAGTAAGATGATATATCGAGTAGAACAAAGAAAATATAAAGATTAGAATATAAATCAAGAAATTTGAAAGATGAAAAATATTGATGAAAAACTGATCTAATTCTTTGAAAGATCAATAAAATTGACAAACCTTTGGCAAGTTCTGATGAAAAAATAAGGGGAAGATTTAAATTGCCAATATCAGGAATAAAGCAGAGAATATCACTAAAGCCTTCAGACATCAAAAGAAAAAAGAAAGAAATTACTACGAAACACTTCATGCATATAGACAACTTATTGGAATTGGACTGATTTCTCAATGAACACAAACTAGAGCAGCTGATACAATATGAAATGGAACATTCGGAGCCCTATAACGATTAACAACAAACTCACAGTTTTAAAACTTCTCCAGAAGAAATACCTTGAGCACAATTCTTTCACTACTAGATTCCACCAAAACTAAAGACATGCTGTTTGGTCTGATGGAGAGTGAGCAGGTGGTAAGGAAGTGACTAAGGGCAGTGAGCAGGAACTAAGTGACCACTGGGAACCAAACTGTGGCTGGTGGGAGCACAACACAGTAAGGAGTTCCTAGTGATCTCCAGCTGACCTAGAGAACAACATCTAATTAGCAGAGCATGGGTGGAGCTTGCTTGAAGAATTCTGGAGAGGAGCATAGGTAGTAAGAAAAAGGGTTGTAACCTGTCATGTGATCTGTTACATAATCCCAACCTGTCAATCACTTCAGTGAGAAACAGTAACCAGTCCTGCCAGGAGAAAGGTGGGACAAACCAGTGAGTTTATAAAAGGCAGCTGCTGGGTGTGCTGGCTCCAACCTGTAATCATGTTACTTTGGGAGACCTTTGCAGATGGATTGCTTGGCTCAGGAGTTCTGGCCATCCTGAGTGAGAACGAGACCCTGTCTATGCTAAAAAGAGAGACACTAGCCTGTGTGGTGACCTGCGCCTCAGTCCCAGCTGCTTGGGAGGCTGAGGCAATAGGATAGCTTGGACCCAGGAGTTTGAGGTTGCCAAAAGCTATATAACTCCCAAGTATTCTACCCAGGGCAACAGAGAGACACTGTCACAGAAAAAAAAGAAAAAAGGTACCCTGGCCCAGACTTTGGTGTCTTTCCCACTGGCCCATTCCTCTCTGTCTCTCTGTCTGGAACCTGTTTTCACTTTAGTTTTGCTTTGTGTAGCTTCCTTCTTTACTGTCATTGTTATTTTCGGTGATAAACTGCCTAAAGTTGCTTTGCGTTTTGGGTCACTCTGTCATTGGCTCAACTCAGTACCAGCACTCTTTCTTAACAGTGGGAACTGGGGGGCCAGGGAACTTGCAGAAAGACATAACAATGCTAACCCCAACTCTACACAATCTTTTCCAGAAAGCAGAAGAGGGGGGAATGTTTCCCAATTCATTGTAAAATACAGTTTGAATATTTGTCCTCTCCAAATCTCACATTGAAATTTGATTCTCTGGGTTGCATGTAAGGCCTAGTAGGAGGGGTTTGAGTCAAGAGGACAAATTCCTCATTAGTGGCTTACCCTTCCTTGGGGTAATATGCATTCTTGCTCTATTGGTTCTTGAAGATCTAATTATTAAAAGGAGACTGGCACCTCCATCCTCTCTCTCTCTTTCCTTCTTTCTCATGTGACACACCTGCTCCCCATTCATCTTCTGCCACAACTGGAAGCTTCCCAAAGTCCTCATCAGAGGTAGATGCTGGCCCTGTGGAGCTTATACAGCCTACAGAACTCCTAAGCAAATAAACCTCTTTTCTTTATAAATTACCCAGCCTCCAGCATTTCCCTTACAGCAACACAAAATGGACGATTTCTTCTTATTCTAAGACAAAGCCAGTACCAAAAGAAAATGTACAAACCAATATCTGTCATGAAAATAGAGGCAAAAATCTTCATAAAATGTAAGCACACGGAAGTCAGTATAGAAATCATGTATACCATGACCAAATGGGTTTTTTTTCCCAGATGCAAAGTTGATTGAATACTTCAAAATCAGTTAAAATAATCTGCCATATTAGTAGCCAAGAGGTGGGAAATATCATCATATATCAACCCATGCTGAAAATCTATAAAATTAAACAACCTTTCAGAATAAAAGATTTCAAAATATCAATGTATAGGAATACAGGAGATAGATAGACAGAAGATAAAAGAAGGGAGGTGGGTGAGGGAAGATCACTACAGCTAACATTATAATTAATGATAAAAAACTGAATGCTGCGCCCCCCCTAAAATCAGGAACAAAGCAAGAATGTCTATTATTCAGTATGTCTCCAGAAAAACTGTTTCTCTATTTGTAGTATAGTTATCTAAATACAAGGAAATCCAGAAAACAAACACGCACACAAAACTAGAACAAAAATGAAAGCACAAGGATATAAGAAATGAGATAAATAGATAAATATAAAAGGAATCAATTTCCATATGCAACAATGAACAGATTGATATGAGAATTTAAAATCCAATTCCATGTATAATATCTAAAAGAAATGAATCTTAATTATAAATCTAACACATTACTTAGTACTTAAATATTGAAAATGGAAAAATGTTGATAAAACAAAAATCAAGGAATCCTAAATAAATGTGGTTACACACAATGTATTTAAAGATTCAACATCACTTCTTCCCAAATAAGTATTCTAGTGTAACACAATTCATATAAAAATTCTTGAAATGGGTAATGAATTTTGAAATAGATTTTAATATATAACATAAACCAAAACCTTAGAGAAGTGATAAAGACATCATTGGGCTAGAAGGCAAGGCAAAGAGATCCTAGACTTGACACAAATCACAATGCATTAAAAAATAGATAAATGAAATTTCACCAAAATTAAAAACTTTCTTTGTGAAAATCCCTATGAAAAGACAAGCAAACCTAAATAGAGCCAGCTGTTTGCAATGCGTATATCTGACAAAGAACTAGTATCTAAAATGAATAATCAGCATGCAAAATGAACTGTAAGAAAGGAAACAAGCCAAGTAATAAATGGATGAAAGATACCAAAAGATATTTTCCAGAAGAGAATATATGATGACAAATTATCCTCTGAAAAGACCCCCAGCATTATTAGCCAATTAAGATAACACCAAATAAAACCAGAATGGCTCGGCGCCTGTGGTTCAATCGGCTAAGGCACCAGCCACGTACACCTAAGGTGGCAGGTTCAAACGCCCAGCCCGGCCCGCCAAACAACAATGATGGCTGCAACCAAAAAATGGCTGGGCGTTGTGGTGGGCGCCTGTGGTCCCAGTTACTTGGGAGGCAGAGGCAGGAGACTCGCTTCAGCCCAGGAGTTGGAGGTTGCTATGAGCTGTGATGCCATGGCACTCTACCCAGGGGGATAGCTTGAGGCTCTGTCTCAAAAAAATAAAAAAATTAAAAAAAAAAAACAGAATAAGATATCAATACGTACCTGTCACAGCACCAAATGCGATAGGATATGGAGAAACAAAATGATTCATACATTGATATTAGTAATTGAAAACAGTAAAGACACTTTGGAAAATGTTTTCTTTAAAAAAAGTTAAACACACAAGTGCCTTATGATACAGCAACTAATTTCCTGCATGTGTGCCAGAGAGTTGAAAATTTATGTTCACACACAACTCTTACATGGATGCTTATGGCAGCCTGTTCAAGATGGCTGACCATACAAAGGTGAGGGAAAAAACAAACACAAAACTAGCAAAGGAAAAGAAATACAAAAGGTCAGAGCGGAACTAAATGAAATGAGACTAAAAAAACAATACAAAACATTAATAGAAATTTGTTTTTGAAGAGATAAAATTAATCAACTGCTAACTAGACTAAGCAAATAAATAAGAGTGAAAACCCAATTACAAAGAATTAAAAGTGAAAAAAGAGACACAACAACAAAGACCAAAGAAATACAAAAGATCATCAGAGATTACTGTAAATAACTATACTATAACAAACTGGAAAACCTAGAGAAAATGGATAAATTCCAGGACACATACACCCTAGCAGGAGGAAATAGAAAATGTGAACAGACCTATAATAACTAACAAGATTGAATTAGTATTAAGTAATTTTAATAATGCTGCATGTTCTCACTCATAGATAAGAGCTAAAAAACTTGATCTTATGGACATAGAGAATGGAACAATAGATATAACAAATGGAAAAGAAGTGGTGAAGAGAGGTTGGTTATGGATACAAGCACACAGATGCCCAGAAGAAGAGCCACTGTTTTATAGCAGACTAGGGTAACTATACTTGGCAATAATAATATGCATATTTCAAAGCAACTAGAAGTGATAAATAGAAAGAATAACAACACAAAAAATTATAAAAACTCAAGGTGATGGACACTCAAATACCCTGACTTGACCATTACACATTCTGTGCATGTAACAGACACCTACAAGTACCCCAGAAATATGTGAATTATTACAGTGAACAAAATCAACCCCACAAGATTCCTACTGTATTAACCCACTAATATAACATTCTTGAATAGAAAAAATATATAAAAATTGAGAACAGATTAGTGGTTGCTAGGGGTTAAGGAGTGGGTGGGGATAGAGATTAAGTAGTGGTAGATTTTTCACTATTTCTTATAAGTGTATGTGTATCTAAAACGATCTCAAAATAAAATTTTAACTTAGAAAACTCAGAGAATAAACCATGATGTAGAGAAACCAGTTAGACTGAGATATATCTATTGAGAAATATGTAACTTGTATACCATGACACTTCTGCAAATCCCATGACAAAAATGAAAGGGACAAATCACCTCTCACTTAATGAGAAAATAAATATAAATCACCCAATTAATAAATGGTCAAATTATCTCATAGATAGTGCTCTTAAGAAAATGAACAAATTAAAAAAAAATAAAAGAAAATGCACAAATTTTCAATTAGTACATGAAAAAATGAGTAACATTGTCAGGCATTAATGATTTATAAGTCAAAATCAGAATAAAGTACCACTCTAAATACATGAGGATTTCTATAAAAAAATAAATTATTGGCAAGGATTTAGCAATCCTGGGGCTCTCGTATATAGCTGGTGGGAAGAGTTCTAAAGTTCCTCAAAGTGCTAAACATAGAGTTACCACATGATTCAGCAATTATACTCCTGCATCTATACTCAAGAAAAATGAAACACATATTCAAACAAAGATACAATATATAAGCAAATGTTCATACGGTTATTATTCATATAGCAACTAAATGAAACGACATAATTATTTATCACACAGGAGATAAACTGCAGTATACACATACAATGAAATTTATGGCTGCTATTCGGGAATAAAAAGAATGAAGTATTGATACATGGAACAATATAATTAAACCATGGAAGCATTGTGCTAAGTGAAATAAATCAGTCACAAAAATAGACCATATTATTATTCCATTTACATAAAATGTCAAGACTGGGAAAAACGATATAGAAAGACCGTAGAGCAGTGTTTGCCTGGGGCTGGGTCCTGGGACGAATAGGAAGTGACTATTAATGGCTCTCCAGTTTCCTTTTGGAGTAATGAAAGTATTCTAAAGTTAGATCGTGATGGTGATTGTGTGATTCTGTGACTATGCTAAAAGGTATGGAACTGTACACATTGAATGGGAATCGAATTATATTATAAACTGTTTAAAAGAAAGAGTAAAGTATGAAAATGTTGAAATAAACGATTTCTGTTTATTATAGAAGACAACTGCATAAGCATCACAAATACAAGTTACAGAGCAGGATAACACATGTCAGCAATGAAAGTCCACGGTGCAGAACATATAAAAAATGCTAATAAGAAAGAGCAGTATAAAAATGGCAAGAAAAAAAACAGGAAATTCCAATAGAATGAACATGAAGCCTGACTTAACCTTATCAACAGTAATGGGATTACACATTAAAACCAATTGAAATAAATTTTACTGTTAGCTGATTTGCAAAACCATGAATCTTACCATAACACCATTTGGTAAGAAGTTAAAGGAGGGGATGCTGTGGTAGGAATGTACATCAACCTGCTTCACTTTTTGTGGGGATGCAATAATCTCAAGTTATTTAAGAAAGTAGATGTTTCTTATATATAATAACTGTCTTATAAATCTACATATCAACTTTATTTTGTTGTGTTTTTCTGTATGTTTGGTTCTTTTTGGTTGTTGTTGGTTGGTTGGTTTTGAGTCAAGGTCTTCTCTACTGCCCAGGTTAGAGTGCAGTGGCAAGATAATAACTTCCTGCAATCACCAACTACTGGGCTGAAGCAATTTTCCCACCACAGCCCCCCAAGTAGCCAGGACAACAGGTAACAGCCATAGGCCTGGCTAATTTTTAATTATTTTTTCATAGAGACAGGATCCCACTACATTATATTGCCCAGGCTGGTCTCGAACTCCTGTTCTCAACCCATCCTGCCACCTCAGCCTCCCAAACTGCTGGAACTACAGACATGAGCCACCGCTTCCTCAACATTTGGTATGAAGATTAAATAAATATTTTTAGAGCACATCAAATACTGTCAAACATTCATTAGGCGGGTAATAAATATTAGCTGGTGTTTGATGCCTAAATGTGGTACTGTTGTGGCCTATTGGGGTCTCAACATAAATGGCACATCTTCTTTCCCTGCATTTTGAAAATAATTTTAAAAAAGTAAATATTGAAGCATAATGAACATTCTTGTTATTGGTCGAGCTCAGGTTGAAGAATGTGGTTTATGTTTTGGTGCATGCAGACCTATCCCTGGTGTAGAAGGTCCTTGCTGATATTGCAGGAAAGGATTTCAGGAGGCACCCGGGTCAAACAGCGGCAGGCTTACTAAGGGAAAGATACAGCCCCAGGAAAGAGACGAGGGCGAGCTTGGAAAGGGGCTGTGTGAAAGTGAAAGCAAGCTCTTTAGAGAGGGGGCCCTCAGGTTCAGAAGAACATCTACCTGGAAATCTGGGTGTGAGCTATTCATCTCTGGGGTCAGGGAAGGTGCGGGTGATTTGTGCTTGGATTATCAAATTACCATCTTTCGATTGGACCTTTTCATTACTTGGTCATTTCCCTGTCTGCTATCTTAGTTTTTTTTTTTTGAGACGGAGCCTCAAGCTATCCCCCTGGGTAGAGTACCATGGCATCACAGCTCATAGCAACCTCCAACTCCTGGGCTCAAGCGAGTCTCCTGCCTCCGCCTCCCAAG